>JALMGF010000057.1:3267500-3397500 GCA_023333645.1 Sceloporus occidentalis
CTTGCCCATCATGGCTGGCCGTCCAGGGGGGGGATGCACTGATGAGATTCCTTATGGATATCATCGGTGCTGTCCGGGATTGCTGCCAGCAATCTCTGACTTATGCTGATACGTGTAGGCAAAACAAACCTTGTGGAGAAGCAGTCAAAGAGCAAGCCGAGGAAACAAGCCGGTGTCGGGGTTGCAGAAAGTCAAGCGTGCCGAAAGACGAGCCGAGGTCAGGAAGCCAGAAAGCAGCGTGGTCCAAACAGTCCGAGGTCACAATAGCCAAGAGATAACAAAGGTCCGGTCCGAGGTCAAGGTAGCAAGGAAGCAAGGTAACAAGATGTCTGGAGCTAGAGCGACAGCAATCACACCAAGGGCTCATGCAATAAACTCTAGCAACAAACTCAAGCCTCTCTTCCACTTAAATCAGGGAAGCTCTCCCTCGAGCCACCTGAGGCTGATTTGCTAACTGTCTTTCTGCAATCCTCCTGGATCTGCGCCTGCAAGCACTCTCGGCCCTTCTCTCTTGATAGGAAGGCACCTGCAGGCAAGCTTCGTCTCCAGACTCACCACTAGGCTGTGGTACCGAAGGAAGCCTCTCTGTGGCACTAGGACCTGGTTGAATCTCCTCCTCTGGGACTGGAGGATCACAGCTGGGACCTGGCAGGGCAGGAACAGCACCTGGCGTTGCCTCAATCAGCCCTTGCTCTGGAGGAGGCTCATCCTCCTCCTCATCCTCCGAGAGCTGATCTTGGCTGGCCATGACAGGTGCATCCTTCAGGGAAGGACATATTCCATCTTGTTTAAAGGAAGCGGCGGTTAGGCCACTCCTGAAAAAACCTTCCCTAGACCCCCTGGATATGAGGAATTATAGGCCAGTGTCATTGCTGCCATTTTTGAGCAAGGTGATCGAGAGGGCGGTTGCCCTTCAGCTCCAAGCTGTCTTGGATGAAACCGATTATCTAGACCCATTTCAAACCGGCTTTAGGACAGGCTTTGGGGTTGAGACTGCCATGGTTGCCTTGACCGACGATCTGTGTCTGAGCATTGACAGGGGGAGTGTGACCCTGTTGGTGCTCTTAGACCTCTCAGCGGCTTTCGATACTATAGATCACGGCATCCTCTTAGACCGCCTGAGGGGGTTAGGTATCGGGGGCACTGCCTTGCTGTGGTTCCGGTCCTTCCTCTCGGGCAGGTCTCAGAGGGTGCTACTCGGGGACTGTAGCTCCAGTAAGAGGTACCTCACTTGTGGGGTTCCTCAGGGGGCTATTTTGTCCCCGATGTTATTTAACATCTATATGAAGCCACTGGGTGAGATAATACGGAGTCATGGTGCTGGGTGTTATCAGTACGCTGATGACACCCAAATCTATTTCTCCGTATCTCGTTCGTCGGCCTCGAATTCTGATGGCATCTCTTCTCTCAATGAATGTCTTCAGGCGGTAATGGGCTGGATGAGGAAAAACAGATTGAAACTGAATCCAGACAAGACGGAGGTGCTCATGGTAGCGGCCCCGAAACCAAGAATTGGGTTGCAACCTCCAGTCCTGGATGGGGTCACACTCTCCTCCAGCGACTGTGTTCGCAGTCTGGGGGTGCTCCTTGACTCGTCGCTCCTGATGACAAATCAGGTAAATGCGACGCTCAGGAGTGCCTGTTATCAGCTTCGGCCCTTTTCTGGAATTAAGGGATCTCGAGACGGTTGTGCACGCGCTGGTAACCTTATGCCTTGACTTCTGTAATGCACTCTACATGGGGCTACCCCTGTGCTTGACTCGGAAATTACAGCTGGTTCAAAACATGGCAGCCAGGCTTGTCTCAGGAACATCTAGGAGGGACCACATTACTCCGGTTTTGAGGTCCCTCCACTGGCTGCCTATCAGCTTCCGGGCCCAGTACAAGGTGTTGGTTATTACCTTTAAAGCCCTAAATGGCTTGGGTCCAAGCTATCTCAGGGACCGCCTCCTCCCGCACAATCTTCCCCGCGCTCTCCGGTCCTCTGGGAGGAACTTACTGCAGCCTTTAAAATCTAGGCTTGCGGCGACCTCCCAGAGGGCGTTCTCTGCTGTCGCCCCTAAACTCTGGAACGACCTGCCGAATGAGATCCGTCAGATAACATCATTAGACAGCTTTAAAAAAGCGGTCAAGACGGATCTCTTCTGGCAGGCCTTTCCAGACTAACCATCCCGGCCCAGGTTCCCTGATTCCCTCATTCCTCCCATGGCCCCATCTTAGTGATGGTTGAGGATCAACAGAGGGATATCAGGGTTTTTAGTTTTAATTGCTGTTTTTATGCTGATATTGTGTTTTTAATATACTGTTTAATATTGTCTTAAGGGGGGGGGAGGGATAAAGTGTTTTTAATTGTTATATTTTATATTTTACTGTTGTTAACCGCCCGGATTGGTTTGCCACAGGGCGGTATATAAATAATAATAATAATAATAATAATAATAATAATAATTATTATTATTATTATTATTATTATTATTATTATTATTATGTGCTGGATGAGGAAAAACAGATTGAAACTGGATCCAGATAAGATGGAGGTGCTTGTTGTTGGAGGTCCTAATCCAGGTATGGAGATTTGTCAACTAGTCCTGTATGGGGTCACAGTTTGGGGGTGCTCCTCGATCTGTCGCTCCAGATGTCAGATCAGATAGATGCGATGGTCAGGAGTGCCTATTATTAGCTTTGGTAGATATGCCAACTGTGTCCTTCCTGCAACCTGAAGACCCGAAAACTATGATACGCTTGCTGGTAACTTCCCGTCTTGACTTCTGTAATGTGGTCTGCAAAGGGTTACCCTTGCACCAAGTCCGAAAACTTCAATATGGCAGCCAGAGTAATCACTGGAAGATCTAGAGGTGATCATATTAAACCTATACTAAAGTCTCTTCACTGGTTGCCTATTACTTTCTGGGCACAGTACATGGTGTTGGTTATAACCTTTAAAGCCCTTCAGGGCTTGGGTGCAGCTTTCTCACAGGATCTCCTTCTCCCTTAAAATCTGCCCACACATTGAAGTCCTCTAGTAAAAACTTACTACAGCCAGCAAAAACTAGGCTGGCTGCATTTACCCAGAGGACCTTCTCTTCTGTTGCTCCCAGTTTATGGAATAGCCGGCCGGAAGAGATCCAATATTTCACAAGTCTTGAAAGGTTTAAAAAAGCAGTCAAGATGTATCTCTTCCGGCAGGCCTTTCCAGATTAACATTCCAGCAATCTCCAATTAATTTAATTAATCCTATTGATTTAGTCCAACAATTGCTCTAACTGCCTCTGCCCTATTTTTAATAATTGTTTTAATAATAATAACAAAGTACTTTTTTGACGGTATTTGAAACCTGAAAAAATACATGAAACATCTAAGAATAGTTTGGATAGGTGCTGGATGTGTGGAAATGGAAAAGGCACATTTTTCCATCTCTGTTGGTCCTGTGTAAAAATGAAAGAATACTGGCATAAAGTACAGTGTATAATATTTAAAATGTTGCAAGTGAATCTAAAATTTTCTTGAAAAGTATTTTTATTAAATATTATCGAAAATGGAGTGGAAAAATTGCATGGTAGAGTATTGTTTTATCTTTTATCATCAGCAAGGAGGACCCTAGCAAAAGAATGAAGACAAAGGAAAGATCCCGAAGGAGAAGAACGGCTGTTAAGACTATTTGATGCATTGGAAGCAGATAAACTCACCAGACTGGGATAAAGTGATGGATATATCAAAAAAGGATGGAAGACTGAAGGGAATACAATGGATAAAATATCCCAACTTTAAAGGAAGTTACATCAATGTTATTTAATTAAGTGATATTAATTTTAAACTATTATGGGTAAAAGCACCTCTTTTTATCAAAAAACTAAAACCAAAAAGGTGGATTAGTTAAAGAGAGGGAGAAAGAATAATTTCTCTGACAACTGATAGGATTAGATGATCTATTCCTGGTTTCTCTCGTGTTTTGCTTTTCTTGTTTTTTTCTTGTATATTGTTAGAGACATGGATTGAAGGGTACAAGAAGCGAATGGAAAATGTTTAACTAAACAAGTGATCCAGAGAAGAATGAAAGGTGGAAAAGTAAACAAAGACACAGCAAAAGAACATAAACTCGGGAAGTCTTTTGTTTGTTTGTTGTGGGATCTCAGGTTGGATATAGTATGAGTTTGGATTAAATTTAGTATGTTTTACAAGTTATGTTGCTTGTGATTATTTGTATTTGTCAAGTCTTTTAATTGTATCTGTGTTATTGTTGTTGGTCCTATATGGTATTTTCTTTAGTAATAAAGTTAAAAAACATACAGTATCCTGAAATCTAGAAAGCATATCCAGGAGAAGGTTTTTTTGGCCACACTGCAAACAATAACCTCCAAAATCCACAAAACTGTGATACCTTTCTCCTTTTAGCTGTTTAACACTTTTTCCCAATGAAGAAGCCAGTTGAGCTTCAAAAGTTTTTTCCTCCATCTTTTTTGTGCATTTTGGTTGGCCACTAAAGGTATCCTTGTTCTGTGGATTGTGGGTGTTATTGTGGTTTGCTGTATGGTCCGGCCAGCGTGGCAACCTCTGGATATGATCCCTAGAGTAGGAATCCCTCTTCGTCTCATGGCTGTTTGGGGCTTTTCTCCCTCCCTCCCTCTCTGCCCCATAGAAGTCAAGGGGGACTCACCTTTGCTAAGGTCTCTTCCAAGGGGCTAGGATTCAGACAGAGGTTTAATTTGCATTACAGAAATCATGCATTTCAACACTGCTTTAACTGCCATGGGTCAATTCTATGGAGATCTGGGATCTGTAGTTTTGTGAGCTCTGTAGCCTCTCTCGGGAGCTCTAGTGTGAAAACAGACTACAAATCCCAGAATCCCATAGCATTGAGAAATGGCAGTTAAACCGATGTCAAAGTGCATGAATTCTGCAGTGCAGATCCAACCATAAACCATGTTATTCAGGAATATCAGTATTTTAAGGGATCTTGTAGCACCTTTGAGACTGTGTGAAAAAAGTTGTAGCATATGCTTTTGTAGACTTGCGTCTGGAGTTTTGTGGAAGAGAGTCATGGCAACCCTAGTAGCCAGAACCTTCTTTTGTCCTCTATTTTGGGAGAGGAGAAAGGGAGGCCGAATGGAGAGCTCCCTGGAAAGAAGCTGTGTCTCTCCAGGCTGAGAGGCCAGAGACCTAGGAGCAGGGCCTCTGCGGTTGGGGAGGAGTCGCTGTCTGAAGCATTGGACCTTCTGGGACCTTCCTTTTGTGCCCATGGAATACAACTGCTTCTTCCCACCAAGAACCCAAAATAGTCCTCTCCGAAATCTCTTTCTGGGAGCATTGGTGAACTGCCCTGGGCCCTACTACGTTGCAAGAAATAAAAATACACATTTGAAATGATGCAAAACAGCTCATGCTTAAATAATACATGCCTTAAAAGTGACACCAGATTCTCCCCATCCCACCTGGGCTTCCCTTTCAGGTTAAAATGTGGTGGGCAAAGCATGACCCACGGCTCCATGCATCAGGGACTTCTCTGTAACCCACAGCGGTCAAAAATGTCTGGGGTCTTTTCGTGATCTTGGGATGCGAGGGGCACTTCCGCCATGTTTTGTGGGACCCCTGGGTCAATATAACGCCATAAGATGAGGTGTCCTCCGCTCGCTTCCCAGAAGCATGGCAAAAACGTCCCTCATGTTGATGTTGATGCTTATTTTAACCAATTCTATTTTATATTATTGCCTATTGTTTTATACATATTTTGTAGATTGGCAGGTTTTATTTTTATTGACTTGATCATTTGTATGTACAGCACTGTGTACATTTACAGCGCTATAGAAATAAACAATGATAATAATAATAATAATAATAATAATAAGTTGCACTCTCTCAGCCTCAGAGGATGGCCATGGGAAACCCACTCTGAAGGAACCTGCCAAGAAAACCCCTTCAGAGACTCCCATAAGGTCACCATAAGACCTGGAAACAACTGGGAGGCAGACCCCAAGAACAACATTGAAAATAGGTGCAAGTCTTTCCTTGGGAAAGTGTAATGACTGGGCTCCAGTCAATGGAGGTCTTCTTCAGGCAGAAAAGGGAGGTTTATGCAAATGCAGAATGACATCACTGCTACGGAAGGCTCTCTTGACCAATCAGAGAGCAAGATAAAGGTTCTTCTGGAAGCTTCCGTGAGAAGGAGATATAAGGCCTGAGAGACCAAGAGACAGTTGGGGGAATTGTGTCGGTTGGAGATCGAGAGAGAGAGTTAAAGAGCGGATCTTGGAAGTTAGTCTCAGAATTGGACTTTTGGGTTTATTTCTTTCTTTAATAGCTTGTAGGAATTGAACATTATATACTTACAAATATTGTACCTGCAAGATTCTTAATATCTTGTATGGCTTATATTTCAGTTATATTTTGTTATTTATTATAATCATCTCCTTAGATAATGTACTACTCAGGCAGACCCAGCCATTTTGTGTGCTATTTGTGATTGTGGGGAATAATGTTCCGGAACCTTCTCTGAGTCTCAGTTGAACAGAGGCTTCTCTTTCTCTCCTGAGGCTCCAGAGAGAGAAGGAGGCCAGGCTCCTTGGGCCAAAAGGAAGGAAGTGTGTCTCTTTGTGGGTCTTTTGTGTCTCTTTTCTGAGAGGGTTTTCTTATTACAGAGCTCTGCTCCTTCTGGGGATCATGGGGTTCAAAAGGGATCAGAAATGGGGAGGAGAGTTTTAACACAAGCCTTATTCTTCTTATTCACAAACATTGGGCTTTGGCTTCTAAGAGGAAGGTAGTCCCCCAAAAAGGCCAAAAGTGGCTCCTTTGGGAGGTTTTAAAAGCCTCCCCAGTTTCCTTATTGAGAAATTTTCAGGGGAGAAGGAAGGTGCCAGACCAGAATAACTCATATGACCAAGACAAACATACAAACAAACAACAACAAGAATAAGGATTAGTCAGAAAAACAACCTGCTTATATTTTTAAAAATCAAAACCATTTTTAACAGGATAAAAATTCGACTTGGGTGTCTCTATCCTTTTACAACCGACTTAGGCTTTATCTGCACTAGAGAAATAATCCAATTCGAAACCACTTTGACTCTCCTGGTTCCATCCTATGGAATCCTGGGATTTGTAGTTTCTTGTGGCATGAGAGCTCTCTGGCAGGGAAGGCTAAGTGTCCCAAAGGTAAAATCCCAGGATTCCATAGCACTGAGTGGTTAAAGCGGTGTTAAAGTGCCTTATTTCTATAGTGCGGATGCAGCCTTCTTGGGAAAGGGGCTGATGATGGGGAAAAGAGGATGAATGCAGAAGGAAAGGAGGACAGACGGACGGAGGGCCACCTGCAGCTGGACTGGTTTCCCTGAGCAGTCAAGACCTGAGCTAGGTTGTGGACGATGGGCCCTCTTAATATCAATATTAATATCTCTCACTATTGATGGTAATTAAGGAGGGGATCAGGTTCCTCCTTTCAATAGCATCAGGAAAATGTTTAGGTGTTGTTAAGGTTTCAAAACCCCGTTTGGGGCCTTTGTGTGTTCTCACAGCCATCGGGTGCCATCAGGAAAACATTTCTTTAGGATCAGAAATCCTGTTTGGGGTTCCTTCTGACTTTGGGGCCTTTTCATCCTCCATTTGGGTTCACTGAAGGTCTCAAACTGCCATCTGCCAAGCAGTGAGGTAGAGGGAGCCATTTTGTGTCCTGGCAGCCATTTTGTGTCCCTATGGCCTTTTCCGCTTCTGTCAGCCATTTTGTGTCCTGGCGGCCATTTTGTGTCCCTATGGCCTTTTCCGCTTCTGTCAGCCATTTTGTGTCCTGGCGGCCATTTTGTGTCCCGGTGGACTTTTTCGCTTCTGTCAGCCATTTTGTGTTCCAGAGGCCATTTTGTGCTGCTTGTGAATGTGGGGAATAATGTTCCGGAACATTCTCTGAAGCCTCAGTTGAACATGTCAGGAAATGACATGGATGTGGCCACTAGGTGGAGCTGTTGTGCACGTTATATACAGCTCTAGTGGCAGTTATATGTGTCAGCATTCGAACAGTGCATCATTGGAATGTTGATGCAACTGTCAACTCTCCTTCCTAACTGTCACTGAGAGACAGAGTGAGACAGTTGGTGTGTGAGAGCAACTGCCTCTCTGTGGATGGTGTTACTGTGGCTGCGTCACAGGTTGTGTTATTATTGTTGGTTGGTGTAAATAGTGTGTATTAGAGACGGTTGTCCAATACACTGTGTGTGTGTGTGTGTGTGTGTATATATATATATATATATATATTGTAAATATTGCAAACGAAGATTAAAGTCCTCATGAAGAGTGAAGGCTTGTTCTGTAGTTATTTCTCAAGCCTGGAGCTCAAGGCCGTTTGCAGTGGTGAAGGAATATTTCCTTCTTGACCAGAATACCTTTGCAGACATCTCCACAGATTCCTTCTCCCTGGCGTCCTGTCGATGTGGTTCAACTCTGCAGGTGGTCGTGGTGGACACAGTGCGTCTTTCCACATGCCCCAACAGAACAGAGGTTCCTCTTTCTCTCTCTGAGACTCCAGAGCGAGAAGGAGGCCAGGCTCCTTGGGCCAAAAAGAGGGCTGGGTGTCCCTTTGTGCCTCTGAGCCTCCATTTTGGGGGGAAAGGAGGGAGGGAGGGGCCTGTGAGGCTCTAAGGAAGGGGAGGCAGGGACTCAGGGCCAGTAGGGGGGCTGGGCTTTGGGGGCTGGAAGAGAGAGATGGGGAAGAGACCCTCCCTTTAGGCCCTAGCTGGGGAGGGTCCCTCCGGTCCTTGCCTCCCCCTTTGGGAAAGGAGACCCCCTCAGCCCCCTGGACTCACTCCTGCCACTCATTCCGAGAATGGCTGGGACTCAGAGGAGTTTCCCTGGCATTGTCACCTTCTGCCCTCCATGACCTTTATTCCTTTATTACTGGAGCTCAAAGAGGACCTTTGTTTAAATGTTTCAGTCCAGGATTGTGTGGAAGGGTTGCAGCTGAGAGCCCCAAATTCAATCTCTGGCAGCATTGTCTTCCCAGAAAGTGGAAGTGAGATTTCCAGCCCCAGACACACAGTGCACCAGTGAGTCCTTTGTGTGGGGACTGTGTGTGTACATGTTGTTTACTAGAGCTTTGTGAGGTATTTGTTTCACTGGGTTTATAAATTGAATTTACATAGGTCTTCACTTCCCCAAAATGAGCATAATCCAGGATGCAATCTTCACTCATAAACCTATACATTTATAGATTTTTTTTGTATAAGTGCAACATATTCAGCAGTGTGCATCTTTTTAAAAAAAAAATACAAGGAAAAGTGAAGAAATTGTGATTTTGACAATAGATCCATTCAGAAATAATGCACACAAATGTACATGCCTCAATTTCTGTATGGCTTTAGCAAGCAGGGGGAGGAGGTGCACACCTCTCGCTCCTGCTATGACTGACATAGACAAACACAGCAGTTAAGCTTAGATAAATAGTCTCATTTGGAAAAATGAAACAATTATTTTCTCCAGCGTCTAAACGGGGAGGGGGCCATCCGTCGGGGATGCTTTGATTGAGATTTCCTGCATGGCAGGGGGTTGGCCTGGGTGGCCCTTGTGGTCTCTTCCAACTCTACGATTCTATGATTCTATGTGGAGAGTGCCTATTTTCCACACTGTTACCTGTCCAACTTTGCTTGGAAATTTCTTGTTCTAGCCACATGCAGGCCTAAATCCTAGCCTATATCCTATCCTATTCTTAGTCCTGATCAAAAGAGAATCCCTGAATCAGTTGGATTTACCTATAGATTCACTCACCAATCACTTATGGTCACATGGACAGAGGCACTCTCAGAATAATGACTTCTCTGCATGCAGAAGGCTGCCATAGCAATTGGGTGCTCTCTTCCCATCAGCTCAATCCTCTGGTGTTCCCTGATCCTGGGAGGAGGGCTGGATCCCATGGAAGCGGTCAACCATATAAGAGAACGCTCCTTTCCTGCTCCTTGGCAGATGGAGGGCAACTGGTTTGGTCACTGGGAGAATGAGAGGCCACCAGGCGAGAAAGCCTGACTCAACAGAACGTTCTATGCTCCAGTGTTGCTCCAGGTGGAATAAGACTACAACTGGCCATTCACTGACACAAGCCCTTCCATTAGAGTTGTGGAAGCTATCCCACATGGCCATTCCATGCCTGGTGAGAGTACTGGGTGCAAAGTATTGGAGAAGCATCCAGCTGTGTTTATGTAGCCCAAATCAAAATAAATTCATCTTCCTCTGAGGGCCACTGGGGAGGTCAGGAAGTTTCAGCCAATGATGCCCTCATTTCACATCTAGCTACAGGGACATAACCAGGACCCTCGCCAATTCCCCATCCCCTAATCCCCCACCACTCTAAGAAGGCATGGAGTATCTGTTGTGTAGGGGATCTGCAGTGAATCTATGCTAGGTCTGGGGAGCTTTGTTTGGTGCAGAGGGGTGAAGGGGATGCCCACCTCTGAATCGGCCCAAAGGAGGCATATGTCACCTGCGTATGTCAACAGCAGGATGCTGTTCCCTGTGTCTTTGAGTGCTGCAGGGTTTCTTGCCAAACCAATCCTAACTCTGATCCCTTTTCTCAGGAACTTCATCTCGGCCTCCTTGTAAACGGCTTTCGGCCTCTCTTGCTGGAAGTGACCAAGTGCAGGGCCACCAGGACCTCCCCGCCCACCTGATGGCCAACACAGAGGCCAAGCTGAGGGAGTTGGGCTCCCACAGAAAGAGGATGCAGAGGTACGACAACTCTTTGGTGAGTCACTATTCTATTAGCTTCATCTGTGTCACTGCTGGGCCAGTTTATGAAAGGAAGCAACTAAAATAGTTTTTTGTGGGTTTTTCAGGCTATGTGGCCATGTTCCAGAAAAGTTTCTTCCTGACGTGTCGCCAGCATCTGTGGCTGACATCTTTAGAGAATGCTTTGCCTGGAAAAAATTGGGTGTATATATACTGTGTGAGCCTGGGAATCAAGAAGTGATTTGCATGTGTATTGTTCTGTGCTGATTGCATGCCTCAGGCTGGGAGGCTAATGCAAACTAGGATTAATGTCTGAGTTTGGCAGAGACAGTCCTGGTTAATCCTCTGTCACCCCATTATTTCAGGGGCTTTTAAAAATGTCCCGGTTGCTCTCTCCTCCTCCCACTTTCCCCCCTTCTCAGCTCACTTCAGTTCCTGAGGGCAATTGAGTTTGGTGCACATCAACTCAAAAGTTTGGAGAGGAGAGGAAAGAAGGAGAATATGGCCCTTCCCAGGAGGCTGAAGCAAAAGCAAACTGCTGTGCCCTTCCTAGCTTGTGTGATCTTCCTCATAAACAACTTTGGCCATCTTCACTGCCTTTTGGGTTGTTTATCCACATGTGTCTTGCTTTTTCCACCTATGAAATGTTGGGGGCTATGGGAGAACATCTCTGGATCTAAATATGGGATGGGTCCAGTGGCCCTCAAGCCCACAGTGCTCCCCAGAACTGTTATTAATAATGACATTTGCCTCCGAAATGTGGCAAGAAATGTCTAAATACACCATAATTCTTTGGTGGCTAAATGTACTGTTTGTGTTGGGATAGTCAGTATCCTAATCCATCATCAATATCCCAGCCATGGCCTAAATTATATTGTATATTATATTGAAAAGATTCGAGACAGGCAGTAGCTTTTATCTTGTTTACAGCATTTAAAGTTTATTTCCTGGACTGAATTTTAAAGTGATCAGATAATATTTGGATGCACCGTGTGCTTTCCTCCCCTTTTGCTTAGTCACTCTCTGGATGAGGGCTATTTTCTGTTGCAGGTGACCTTTGCGGAGGTGGCGATATATTTCACTGAGGACGAATGGAAACTGTTGACGAAGAAACAGAGACTTATGTACAATTATATAACGATGGAGAATTATGAGAATGTGGCCTCTGTGGGTAAGGAACCGGAATCCACTAACATTATAGAATCATAGAGTTGGAATAGACCACAAGGGCCATCCAGTTCAACCCACTTCTGCCATGCAAGAATACACATTCCAATCACCATCCTCCAAAGAAGAGGGCTCCACAAAACTCTAAGGGAGTATATTTCACTGTGGAAGAGCTCTTACTGTCCAAAAATTCCTCCTAATGTTTATATGGAACCTGTTTTTCTCCGGCTTGCATCCATTGCGGTGTCTTTTTTTTCTCTGTAGCAGCAGAAAGTAAGCTTGCTCCATCCTCAATACGATCCTTTCTAAGATTTAAACGTGGATATCATATCCGCTGTTAATTTTCTTTTCTCCAGGGTAAACAAACCCAGCTCCCTAAGCCACTCCACATAGGGCTTGATGGTTTCCAGATCCTTCACCATTCTGGTTGCCCTCCTCTGGGCATGTTCAAACTTGTCAACATCCTTTTTGAATTGTGGGGCCCAGAACTGGACATAGGATTATTCCAAGTGAGGCCTGACCAAAGCTGAATAAAGTGGCACTATTACTTCCCTTGATCTAGATACTCGTATTGATGCAGCCTAGAATCACATTGGCCTTTTTAGCTGCCGCATCACACTGTTGGCCCATGTTCAACTTATAGTCTACTAAGAGTCCTAGATCCCTTTCAAGCGTAGTTTAATTGTGATAGCAACATCCTGTAGACTATTTGAATTTGTAGTTTAGTGAGGCACTATTGCTTTCCACTTTATAAGGATTCTAAATACCCCAATGTAAACTGCCAGTTGTCAGAAGCAGCTTCTGTGGTTCATCTAGAATGGTATTGCGGTTTAGGGGGGGATCGTTAGTAGTTTAAATGCTAGTAGTTTTAAGAAGTTGGTAAGGATAGTGGGGCCTAGAATGGCTTGGGGAAAGGAAGCACTTGTGGAAGCTCTTAACTGACTGGTTTGTGAGATTTGGGTGGCAGACATGCCCCTGGGGAGAAAGGCATATGGGAACAGTGGAAGAAGAAGGCAAGAGGTACCTTGGCAGCCGGGCTGGTTAGGGACTGAAGGGGAAGCAAAAGAGAGGAGTGTGAAGGTAGTTAATGATGGAGGGAAAAGGTTTAGATGTTTCAGACTGCTTAGACGTGTTAATGGACGCTTCTGCCCGAGTTTCTCAATAAACCTTTTGGTGCAAACAAAGGACCTTTTAATTCTGAAATTTTGTTCCGTCACCAGATATCATACCAGTTCTAGGATCTTGTGGGAAGACAGCATGGAGATTAATGCATTTCTCCCTGAAATGGTACTCAGGACATCTCTGAGCATGTTTCCTACCTTTTTTGGCCCTCTTCCAGCCTTTTGAGGCTCTAGAGAGGCTTCTTGGGGAAAAGACCTCCCTTGGCCCTTCAATGGCTCAGAGAGGGCCCAACAGTTTCAAAATGGCATCCATTTCCCCAAAGGGATGCAATGGGATATGGAGGGGCAAAACATTATTCCTATTTTAAGGCAATACAATGTGCGGTTGCCCCTGAGATCCCCTGGGGGCCGATGTGATGCCTCCCAATCCCCAACAGTAGCCCATCCCTGTCTTAGAGATGTCTTAAGGCTGTTTTAAGGCTGCTCCCTGGTGCTTGATCCTCACCAGAATTTGAGTCCAGGTCCCAGCTCCCTTGCTCTGCCTTTCCCAATGTTATTTCTGTATTGATTATCCTGCCTTTCTCAACAAATGAGCCTCAAAGTGTCCCTTTTATGCATCACATAAATGGGTTTTTGTCTGTGATAGAGAGATGGAGGAAATGTGAAAAACAGAAAGGTAGGAAAGAGATGGTGAAGTTGAAATGCTGAAGCAGTGCAGATGGGCAAGAGGAAAAATTGGGGAGTGGTGGGAGAAACGGAAAGGGATCAGGCTTGCGGGGGGATGAAAGGCACAGATATAGGATGGGGGACACCTGGCTGAATGAAAATATGTGTCAGAGGGTTCTAGGAGTCCAAGTAGACCACAAGTTGAACATGAGTCAACAGTGCAATGCAGCAGCTAACAAGGCTAATGCATCAATAGAAATATAGTGTTCAGATCAGGGGAAGTAATAATGCCACTCTATTCTGCTTTGGTCAGACCTCACCTGGAATACTGGGCACCACAATTCAAAAAGGATGTGGAGAAACTGGAGCGTGTCCAAAGGAGGGCAACTAAAATGGGGAACAGTCTGGAAACCATACCCTATGAGGAGCGCCTAAACGAGCTGGGTATGTTTAGCCTGGAGAAGAGAAGGTTAAGAGGTGATATGATAGCCCTGTTTAAATACTTGAAGGGATGTCATATTGAGGATGGAACAAGCTTGTTTTCTGCTGCTCCAGAGACTAGAAAAAGGAACAATGGATGCAAACTGCAGGAAAAGAGATCCCACCTCAACATTAGGAGGAATGTCCTGACAGTAAGGGCTGTTTGATAAAGGAATATGCTGCTTCAGATTGTTATGGAGTCTCCGTCCTTAGAGGTCTTCAAACAGGGGCTGGATGGCCATCTGTTGAGGATGCTTTGATTCCTGCGTGGCAGAATGGGGTTGGACTGGATGGCCCTTGTGGTTTCTTTCATCTCTATGATTCTAGGCCTCTGGGAGCCAGGAAGGGAAGACAGGAGCAAAGCCAGGATCGCCTAGCTCTGTGAGGAGAGGAAGGGACCTCTGGGAAGGGCCAGGAGAGGGGGCTTGGAGATTGGGAGGCAGCCACCAACCTCACAGATTTTAACAATAACAATAATAATATTAATAAGTTTTATTTGTATTTTCCCCCCTCTCCCAATGGATCGAGGTGGTATTACAACCACAAAATAGCCACAAAGCAACAATAGCATTCAATTTACACATAGTAAAACAACAAGTTGCTTAAACTCAATTCGGAAAAAATAAAAATATTGTTTAAAATGCACAATTGCGATCAGAAGTAGGATTTTTCTTTAAATACTTTAGAAGAGGTCTAAAGTGGGGTGGGTAAGCCTGCCGGACGAGATCCGTCTTAAGTGCTTTCTTGAAAGCATCCAAGGTGGTGATAAGACGGATCTCCTCCCGCATGTTGTTCCATAACTTGGGGGCCATGGCTATGTACACTCTGTGGGAAGTTGTTCTTAGCCTGACCTTTGGGTAATCTAATAGAGTCTTCCCAGATGTTCTGAGAGTGTGGGACGGATTGTGTAGAGAGAGGCGTTCCCTCAAGTAGCTTGGGCCCAAGCCATGTAGGGCTTTAAAGGTAATAACCAACACTTTGTATTGCGCCCGGAAGCTAATTGGCAGCCAATGTAGAGATACTGGTGTTATATTCTCTGACCTAGATGTTCCGGTGACCAATCTGGCTGCCGCGTTTTCAACTCACTGAAGCTTCTGAACTTGGTACAAAGGTAGCCCCATGTAGAGCACTGAACTTAAGAACTGAACTTGAAATCAGGCCCTTGTTTTCATACATATTAAGGGTTCTATTTAGCAATTATGAGCAATGTCTATGAAGAGAGGAAAGGGCAACACAAAAATTCTAATGCTTCTTGTCCAACCTGAGCTTGCTTAGCTCCGTGGTTGATTCCAGAGGCCCTTTGTCACTTGAAATGCTGGAGTCTGGGGAGGACACTCACAAGTGCTATGCTTTTAGGGGAATTTCATCCTTAGCTCAAAGGAGAGATTGAAGCAACAGTGACCTCGGGAATCATCCCAACTATACCAGGCCTGAAAGCACACAGAACTCCAGAGTCCTCTCCTGGTGCCACAAAGCATGAAGCATCCTCTGCAGTTAGCTTGCAGCATGCCATGTGCTCTGACTCAACACTCTATGGCAGTCTCACAGGAAATGATGACACTTTTCATTTAAAATAGTTTTAGATATATTTAATGGAATATTTTCCAACAGCCTGACTATCTGCTTCTACTGATTTCCTTATGGCAGTTCCCCTTCAATCTCTTCTTTGTTAGCTCCGATGAGTAAGGATACAATCATTATATGGATTTGGGGGCATCCAGAACAGGGTCATGCTCAGGGCACTCACACCAATTTTATTAATTTAATCTCAAATAGGGAGGGGTGAATGTGGGGCTAAATCTTGGGGTAACACCCTCCTCTCTTAACACTGAGATTCAGTCTTGTCTGTCATTGTCCTCCTTTACAGAAGAATTTGTCAGTCAAGACAGAGTCCACAGAAGAAAGAAGTCACATAAATGCCAAAATTGTTGGAAATATTTTGCTTACAAGTCAGGCCTAGTTAGGCATCAGAGAGTCCACACAGGAGAGAAGCCATACAAATGCCAGCGTTGTGGGAACTGTTTTTCTCAGCAGTCAACCCTACTGACACACCAGAGAATCCACACAGGAGAGAAGCCATACAAATGCCAGCATTGTGGGAACTGTTTTTCTCAGCAGTCAACCCTACTGACACACCAGAGAGTCCACACAGGAGAGAAGCCATACAAATGCCAGCGTTGTGGGAAATGTTTTTCTCAGAAGTCAGACCTAGTGAAACATCAGAGAGTCCACACAGGAGAGAAGCCATACAAATGCCAGCATTGTGGGAAAAGGTTTTCTTGGAAATCATACCTACTGACACATCAGAGAGTCCACACAGGAGAGAAGCCATACAAATGCCAGCATTGTGGGAAAAGTTTTTCTTGGAAATCATACCTACTGACACATCAGAGAGTCCACACAGGAGAGAAGCCATACAAATGCCAGCCTTGTGGGAAATGTTTTTCTTTGAAGGGAGACTTAGTGATACATCAGAGAGTCCACACAGGAGAGAAGCCATACAAATGCCAGCATTGTGGGAAATGTTTTTCTTCGAAGTCAAACCTAGTGACACATCAGAGAGTCCACACAAGAGAGAAGCCATACAAATGCCAGCATTGTGGGAAATGTTTTTCTGACAAGTCAGCCCAAGTGAAACATCAGAGAGTCCACACAGGAGAGAAGACCGACAAATCCCAGAAATAAACTAACATTATATTAGTCAATCAGCAATACAAAGAATATATTTTAAATCCTGTGGTAAGCCTAGAAGAATGGGAAAAAGCATGTATGAAAACTAATAAGTTTACCCTGGCACAGAACTTAAAGGAGAATTATTATAAAATGTTTTATTTGTGGTATATAATACCAGTTAAGCTCTCAAAAATATATAAAAATGTAAATAAAACATACTGGAAGTGCAGAAAAACAGAAGGATCCTTTTAGCACATGTGGTGGTCCTGTAAAAAGGCAAAGCAATTCTGGAATAAGATGCATCTAGACATAAGAGAGATACTAGGGCGAAAGTTCCAAAAAAATCCAGAATTATATTTACTGAAAATGACATTCAAGAGAGAAAGGGAAATAGAGAGAACACTGGAAAATAATATTATACATGGTTACTACAGCCAGATTGCTATAAGCACAAAAATGGAAATCAACCCAGATCCCAACGGTAGAGGAATGGTTCAACAAAGTACTGGACATGAGAGAGGCTGATAGATTGTCTAGAAAAATAAAAGGAGAGAAGGAGGAAGGGAGGGACGATGAAGAAGAAGATTGGAATATAGTAATACAGTATTGGGACAGGAATACGTAAGAACCAGAGTGAAAGACTGGTTTATGGAATTTAAGAAAAATTGAGATAGGGAAGGAAAAGGTGTAAAGAGATATAGAGATAGACGCAGATAAGAAGTAAAGAAAGAAAAATAGGTTGGGGAATGTAGAAGGGGATAGATTGGGAGGGGGGAAGGAGAGATAAGGGTTGGGGGTATAGGTAAGGGGGAGGAAGAGAGGGAGGGAGGTAGAAGATATAGAGATATCTATGTACATATTGTGAATGTAATGGAAAGATGGATGTAAATAGAAGAAATGGATTCAGTAAATAAAAAGAACCAAAAAAAAAATCCTGTGGTGATAAGAAAAGACCCTTGTGATTTTGTGTATTAGGTTTGTGTGTCCATATGTCTGTTTATGTTTTTCAGTTATATTTTGTTAAGTTGAGCTTTTAATTGCTATTAGTATAGACTATTGCTTTAGTTTATAAATTTGAGTGGGGACTATGGGTGGTGGAATAGGTTAGCTAAACAGAGGGTGGGATTTACTGCAGCTGGCTAGAATAGGTATGGGAATGATAGCTTTTGCAATGTGTGGGATGTTGGCTAAAGACAGTTGGGGCCAGGTATTAACAGAAAGGCTAGTTTGTGGGAATGGCAAAGGGGGCCTTGTTACCTATGGGGCATAGACTGTGGGAGGTGGGGGCTAGGTTTGGAAGAGGGTGGAGTTTTAGGTTTTGGGGTTTTAATGTGTTGTTTGGATTGGAGTGGGCAGTTCTGGCTTAAACATTGAATTTCTATGTGTTCTCAATAAAGTTCTTTGCTGTGTTCAACACATTGGACTCTTTGATGCACAGAAGTTCTGAGTTTGCCCAAACTGACCCTTTCTGCTCTCTTCAGTCCTCAGCTCCATTCCCAGCCATAAAAACAGAGGCAAACACACACACACACACACACACACACATACACACACACACACACACAAAGAGACAGAGCTATATGTACAAAGCAGAAGCTTCCCAGTCTTTCCCTCCTGAGGCCACATCTGCAGCTTGGGCTCCATTCTGGAAGGAAGGATAAAAGGCCGTAGTCCTTCTTCCAAAGGCCGCCAGCGGAATAAGCAGCAGCAGCAAGGGCCTTACGATCCCTGCACATGCTCAGAAGGGGCCTTTGGGGCATCTGCGCATGCACACTCTCAGCCCCTGAAGCTGCTGCCCTTGCAGCCTGCTCTGAGGGAGGGAAGTGGGGAGAGCCCTCATTCATTTGGGGGAATGGCTGGGGGTGGGTCTTCTGGGGGGTTTGGGTTGTTGTAAGAAGGAAGGAAACCCAGATCTCTCCCTCCCGCAAGAACGGCAAGGTGCCTGCCAGGCCTCCTCTTCCTCTTTCCTTCCCTTACCCCTCCTCGGGGGATTCCTTGGGGCCCAGGTACTTGGGGGGATTATTATGAGAAAAGAGGGCAGGGGGGACCCTTGAAGAGAGGCATGGCCATGGAGGGGAGGGGGATCCAAAGGTAAAAAGGGCTTTAAGGAGCCCCCTCCCTCCAGTCAGTGTAGTGGGGCAGAGGAGAGACCCTCCCTTCTGATGCCTCATTTCGAGAAGAGTTTTGTGCTAAATAGCATCACACAGCATAGGCTTCAATAGCATTGGAAATAACATTATTCGGGGGGGGGGGGGTCCTCGGGGGAGGGGGCTCTGTCTGGGGGACAGAGAAGAGCCCAAATTTAGGACAAAGCCACGAGGAGGGAGATGGAGGGACCCCAAAGCCCCTTCTGGGGAGAATGACACCCCTGGCAACCTGGGAACTAGGCTTAAAGGCCCACAGGATCCGGATTAAGCAACCCCCTCCCCATATACATATATATTCACAACAACCCTGCAGAGGAGGACCAACAGATAGACCCACAGCTCTAGAAAAAATGCACTCCTCCCGGTTCTGGGAACATGCTGAAAGGGTCTTGGACCTCCTTGAAAGGATATTAGGTTAATAATAATAATAATAATAGTTAAAAGAGGAGAAGGAAGGAATGAAGGAGTGAAAGTGCCAAGGGAAGAGAAGCATAAAGAGACTGCTGAAGTCGGGGGAGAGGGGGATCTGGGACCTGACTCAGGCACCTTCCCCCCGGAACCCGTTATTAGAGCCTTCCACAGCTCACTATGATGCTTTAAATGACTATTTCACAGATAATATCTCTCAGATAAGAGCCAATTGGACGTCAGCATTATTGCAGAGGCTGTAAGTGAGGTAGGTGTCCATGACTAAGATCATACTGGATCAATTTGAATCTGTGAGTACTAAGGATGTGGATAAGCTCCTTGGAAGTGCGAAGAGGAGAACATGCCCTGTCAACTCTTGCCTTTCATATATCACCTGAGATATATCATAGATGCATCTCTTAGTTAGGGCTATTTTCCATCTTACTGAAAAGAAGCGGTGGTATGGCCGCTTCTGAAAAAGCCCTCCCTAGATCCCTTGGAGATGAACAAATACAGACCGGTCTCCCATCTCCCATTTCTAAACAACATGATTGAGAGGGCAGTTGCTCTTCAACTCCAAGCGGTCTTGGATGAAATGGATTATCTGGACCCATTTCAAACTGGCTTCAGGATGGGATACGGAGTCGAAACTGTTATGGTTGCCTTAGTAAATGAACTTTGCTTCAAGGGGGGATGTAACTTACCAAACTTCAAGCTGTATTATTATTATGCAGCTTGTCTCAAATTGTTAGAAGAATGGTTCAAATTAGAAAATAAGAATTTATTGAATATAGAAAAAGCTAACCTGAATCTTGGTATACATGCATATATGTGGTATACAAAACCAAAGGATAATAATACTTTTAAGCATCATGTTATAAGAAGATCATTGCTTAAAGTATGGTATAAAATGAGACATCAATTTTGGGTGTCATTGCAAGAGGACTATTACAATAGAACAAAGGACAAAAATACTCCATGGCTAAGATACGGAGATTTAATAAACAAAACACCAGAAGGAAAATACAATATGAAATCTATGGAAGAACTTAATGAAAAAGGAAACATGAAGGATTGGTTTTTATACAACCAATTAAACAATCGTTTTAAGGCAGACAATAAAGCTCCTGGGTTAACGATGGATAACAATGAAATAGATAAAATTATGATGGACAAAAAAGGTAAACACATATCCAAATATTATAAACTATTAAAAGAAAGAGATCTAGAAGATGAAATTATTAAACACAGCATGGTAAGATGGGCACGTCATATAAATAAAACTATAACTATAGAGGAATGGGAAAAATCATGGAAAGGAACAAATAAATTAACTCTGTGCCAAAACTATAAAGAAAATGATATCAAAATGTTATACAGGTGGTATCTAATCCCCCAAAAAACCCACCAGATATACAAAACTGGTAATACTAAGTGCTGGAAATGCGGGGAACCCGAGGGAAGCTTCTTTCATATTGGTGGACATGCATTAAAGCTAAAGGATTCTGGCAAAGGATTCATGGAACCATCCAAAACATTCTGGATATAAATATTCCCTTTGAACCACATTTATTTTTACTAAACATGACACACAACATAAAGTCAGTAAAATACAATATAATTGTTTTATATATGGTCTCATGTGCAAGGATCTTATTTGCTCAAGTTTGGAAATCTACAATTAATCCTTTTATCGAAGATTGGTTGATTAAGAAATATGAAGCTAGAAATATGGATGTAGTATCTGCTTTACTCAGAGGGGAATCAAAAGAAGATTTAGAAATGGAATGGAGTTGTCTTAAAACATTTGAAGAAAAGGGTAATAAAATCCCGTTAAATTAATAGTTAATATTTGGTCGATATTTGGTAATTTAAATACTATCATGGGAATATCTCAGTGTAATAAGAAATTTGAAAATAAGAAAAGGAAGGCCCACATCATTGTTGTTGGAAACGCCACACACGGAGTTGTATAGCCACATTCTTTGCTGCTCCTGGCCTTGCTGCAGTTGAGTGATTGACAGTTCAAGGGTGGTGACACGCTCCAACGCTGCAATGGTAAAAGGAAGTGTTTAGACTTTGCTTGTTGTTTCTTGCTTCCTTCACCCTTAAATATAAGGCCATTCAGACTACATTTTACCCTGGTTCCCAAACCGGTTTAAAAGTTGGAAGTTCACACTCACACCAATTTTAACACAACTCTGTCAGGGGCTTGCACAAGAGATCCAGGGCAAATCCCCCTTAGTGCGTTTTTTCTGAAAGCGGACTATGGACCCTTTCCTTTTGAAAACAACCAGCTCTTCCCTGTTGCCGACAAATATGAACTCAGCCCCAGTCATGATTGGGTCAAGTTCAGGGGGTAGATTACCCTGATTGAGGTAAAGGGTAGTAGGAACTTGTTTCTGGGGAGATTCGTTATGGGGCACCCGGATCTGCCCAGTTCCATCCAGGGCAAATGAGGGAGTGGGAATGGGGCCTTTGTGAAGGTGGGGGGAGTGACCTTCTTGGTGCTGGCCCTCCAGGTGAGCGATGCATTGGGCAAGGAGTCCCTCTCCTCATCGCCTGCAGCTTCTGGTTCTGCTGGAGGCAGGGCGTCTTCTCCAGCATCACCTGGAACAACGGGCCAGAACAATGGACAACAACAGATGGATGTGTGCATGTGTGTTTGTGCATATTCATATATGTATATATGTGGAGGCATCTCTATCTAAGACCACTCAGACTTATACCTTTATGAACCTATATATATATATGTATATATAATGTTTCAAGTCTATAGATCTTGCATACAACATCCATAGATACACCTATATATATCCATAGATACCTGTTTGAACGTGTGCATGTGTATGCGCACGTATTTAAACACACACACACACACACACACATATATATATATATACGCACAGAGAGAGAGAGAGAGAGAGATGCAAGCACATGTACACATATATGTTGGATTATACACACACACACACACACACACACACATTTATATACAATTTAAACTTTAGCAAACGCATGGAGAAATATGCGGGTACATAAGCATGCACATGGACGCACCTGCACATGTATACACTGCCCACGTTCTGTTCAACATCAGTGTGTATATATAATTATAATTTTATATATGTTTACTTCCAGTCTTAACAGCATAACTGCCCTGCGATTACTGTAACTGGAATGTTTATACTTTGTGATGTTTTTATGATATGTAAAGTCGAAGGCTTTCATGGCCGGCATACACAGTTTTTTGTGGGGTTTTTGGGCTCTGTGGCCATGTTCTGGCAGAGTTTCTTTCTGACGTTTCGCCAGCATCTGTGGCTGGCATCTTCAGAGAATGCTTTGCCTCGAAAAATGCTTTGCCTGGAAAAAGGACCAGAGAGACCCTCTCACAGCCGCAGGAGTTTACTGCAAACCATGTTTAATGGAATATGTTTTTCAGCAGTCCTTTGACTCTCTGCTTCCACTGATTCCCTCATCAAAGTTCCCTCAGTCTCTTCTTTGCTAGCTCCTATGAGTAAGAATACAAACATTATATGGATTTGGGGGCATCCAGAACAGGGTCATGCTCAGGTCTCTCACACCAACTTTATTAATCTAATCTGAAATAGGGAGGGGTGAACGTGGGGCTAAATCGTGGGGTAACATCTTCTCTTAATGCTGAGATTGTCTTGTCTGTCATTGTCCTTGTTTACAGAAGAACTTGTCAGTCATGGGAGAGTCCACACAGGAGAGAAGCCATACAAATGCCAGCATTGTGGGAAATGTTTTTCTGACAAGTCAGCCCAAGTGAAACATCAGAGAGTCCACACAGGAGAGAAGCCACACAAATGCCAGGATTGTGGGAAATGTTCTTCTTCAAAGTCAGACCTACTGAAACATCAGAGAGTCCACACAGGAGAGAAGCCATACAAATGCCAGTAATGAATTAACATTATTTTTCTCAATAATCAATACAAAAAATATATTTTCAATCCAGTGGTGCTAAGAAAAGGCCCTTGTGATTTTGTTTGTAAGCTTTGTGTGTCGATATGTCTGTTTGTGTTCTAAAGTTGTATTTTGTTATTTTAAGGTTTTAATAGCTAATAGTATAGATAATTACTTTGGGTTGTAAATTTGGCTGGAGATTGTGGGTCATGGTATAGGTTCGGTAGTTCGGGGGCTGGGATTTGTTATAGATGTCTAGAATAGTTATGGGAATGATAGCTTTTGCAATGTGTGGGGTGTTGGCTGAAGAAAGTTGGGGGCAGGTATTGACAGAAAGGGTTAGTTTCTGGGAATGGCAAAGGGGGCCTTGTTACCTGTGAGAATTGGAGGTGGGGGCTAGGTTTGGAAAAGGGAGGAGTTTTAGGTTTGGGGGTTTTAATGTATTGTTTGGATTGGAGTGGGCAGTTCTTGCTTAAAAACTGAATTTCTATGTGTTCTCAATAAAGTTCTTTGTTGTTTCAACACACTGGACTATTTGATGCAGAGAAGTTCTGAATTTGCCCCAAACTGACCTTTTCTTCTCGCCTCAGTCCTCAGCTCCATTCCCAGCCATAAGAACAGCAGAGGCAAACACACACAGTCACACACACACATACAGGATACACAGAGAGAGCCTTCCTTTCCTGCCTTTCCCTCCTGAGTCCAATCTGCACCTTGGGCTCCATTGCTGTTTCCTCAAAGGAAGGAAGGAAGGGGAGGCCGCTGAACCCCCAGAGCATACCTTCCTTTCCCGCAAAGGCCCCCAGTGGAATAAGCAGCAGCATCTAGGCCCTGGCAATCCCTGCGCATGCTGAGGAGGGGCATCCAGGGGGATGTTGAGGTCGCCCAGGACTAAAAGCCTAGGTGAATCCAGCAGCAGCTCAAAGACCAGTTGTGTTAGCTCCGCTAGAGAGTCTGTTAAGGAACGGGGCGGACAGTAAACCAACACAATCCCTAGACTTTCCCTAGTCTTTAAGCTGAGGTAAATAAATTCGATGTGGTCCATTTTACGGATAGGTATCCTGGCCAAAGCAAGATTGTCTTCATGGACCAAAGTCACTCCCTTTACCTGCTCACTGATGGAGAACCCGGCTGGTAAGGCCTGATCCCAGGTGGTTGAGCTATCATCACCCAGCCAGGTCTCCGTGAAACAAGCCAGGTCAGCCTCTTCATCCAGTAGGAGATCATGGACTATGTGCGTTTTATTTTTGACTGACCTGGCATTAC
Organism: Sceloporus occidentalis; assembly: GCA_023333645.1. NCBI lineage: Eukaryota > Metazoa > Chordata > Lepidosauria > Squamata > Phrynosomatidae > Sceloporus > Sceloporus occidentalis. The sequence goes on from JALMGF010000057.1 coordinate 3,292,051, forward strand.
ACAAGAGCAGGGGAAGGTTCTGTGGTTGGTTTGGTATGCTCTCCAGCCCTTTTGGGATAGCAGGGGGAATGGAAGAGGAGAGAGATATCTGTCAGGGTCCTAATTGCAGCCCTTCTTGCAACACAAAAGGCACTACTTTGAAAAAGGAACAGCTTTTATTGAAGAAGAAGATACATGCAATAGAAGTGACTTTTTGTCAGGAATGAAAGAAAGTATAGTTATATCACTTTTATAACCATAAATTAACGCCACCCCATTAACCAATAAAGCTAATTAATTGGATAGCCCTTCCCTGCACAGTGTCCTCCCATCTGGGACTGTGGCAGCGTTTCTAAAAACTATTAAGCTCTCATGTGCCTTATCCCAACCACTGCACCTATCTCCTTGGACCACAGAACTCAGCCACACAACAGTTTTAATTAACATTATGGCTTAACTATATATATATATATATAATGAAACCCCATCAATCCTAATCTAATATGATACCGTATAAAAATATAGTAAGCATAAACACATAACAACACAATACAATATAACAGTACCAATAACTCTCTATGTTCTCCCTCCTTTTACAGAGACCAGTCTTTTAAACTCAAGCCTCTGTTAGAAGGATGATTCCCACACATTCCAATCCTAGCAAACAATCACATTCTTTAGCCATGATCTCTCTACCTTTTTCTAGTACAGTGGGCCCTCGCCTTACGCGGGGATCCGTTCCGGATCCCTCCGCGTAAGGCAAATTCTGCCTATGCTCAAGCCCCATTGTAAAGAATGGGGCTCGTGCATGGTGGCGCGGTGGCGCGCGGGGTGCAACAGGCACGTGCGCCCATGCAATTGAATGGGACGTGCCACCCCTTTTGCCCTGCGCACGCCCCGCGGCTTGATAGCGTATGCTCAAGCCGCGTAAAGCGCACCCGCGTATGGCGCGGGCGCGCTGTATCTTCTATTAATGCACATATTAAAACATATTATTTTAACCCACCATAAATCCCATCTATCTTAACTCTAATCTAAATGTAAACCTAGAATCCCAAATGAATAAATGCATGAATAAAAGTATTCATGACATATTGTGATTTCAGGCTGGTGCTCCTTCCCTGAATGAGACTGGCCCATTGCGACCTCAGGCTGATGCTTCTTGCCTGAAACATTGAGACTGTCCCATGGTGACTTCAGTCTGATGCTCCTTGGATGAAGGATTGAGATGGTACAATTGTGACTTCAGGGTGGTCCTTTTTACCCAAAGGATTGAGACTGGCCCATTGCAACCTCATGCTGATGCTTCTTTCCTCAAGGATTGAAACTGAATCATTGTGATCTCAGCCTGAGGTTCCTTGCCTGAAGAATTGAGATGGTACTATTGTGACTTCACCTGAAGGATTCAGACTGGCCCAATTTGAACTCAGGCTCATTATGACTTCACGCTGATGCTCCTTGCCTGAAAGACTGAGATGGGAGAATTGTCACTTCAGACAGGTGATGTATACCTGAAGGATTGGGACTGGTCCATTGTGTGTCAGAAACAGTATATAAGGGTTCTGTCATAAAGAGTAAAAATATTAGGATTTGGTTATTAAAGAGGAGTTGTAGTTCATAGTAGGTAGTGTAGAGTGATGGGTTATAGAAAGCATGTAGTGGGAAATTAGAAGGACAGATCGAGTGGCTTTTAGATGAAGAAGGGCGTTTGCAGAGATCGATGGGGTTGCAGCTGGAGATGGTTATCAAGGAGGAGTGAAGCTGGCTTGGGAACACCGCTCTTCAAGGTGAGGCTGTCTGGGAGAAGGGAAGGGGGACTATACACAACCTTGGCATCTATGCAACCTCCACTTGTGTTGCTTAACTTGGGAATTGGGGGCTGGCTTAGGGAGGGGTTGAGTGGGTTAAGAAGGGACCAAGTTCCTTTGGACTTCAGACTTTGCAAAAAGGTGTTAATGGATGTTTCTGCCTGGATTCATCAATAAAGCTTCTTTTGTTTCAAATGAGTTTGATTTTTTGAGCACAGGACTAACTCCAGATCTCACTGTTTGCAAAGTCTCACAGTTTTAACTCCAATGGAGACCCAGGAACAAGAAGAGTTCTTGGGGAACCCGGTGGTTCTGGAGATCCCGGTGGTGGAGGAGCAGGTGCCTTCTTCAGAGGAACTAGGGCCAAGCCCAAGACTGGGAAACCTCCTGAAGCTCACACCATCCAGGCCACCACTGGAGGATTTGGGTTTCTGGCCCCAGACTGGGGAAAGGAAGTCCGTCGGGGGGCAGAGTGACAGCCTGGGAGCTGGCAGTGGGGGAGTCGCTTGATAGCCGCCCCAGCACAGAAGAACCCCAGGTAGACGTTTATTGAATGGAGGAAGACATAAAGGAATTAAAGGACCTTATGAAGTGGATGGCGTCGAAGTTAAAAATGCGGTGGAGGAAGATGTCAGAGACGAACCGAGGGCAGCTGATGCTCCTTGCCTGAAGCATTGAGACTGTCCCATTGTGATCATTGGTTTCCAAACTCTTCACCATTTTAGTCGCCCTCCTTTGGACGTGCTCCAGTTTCTCACCATCCTTTTTGAATTGTGGTGCCCACAATATTCCAGATGACCAAACAGAATAGAGTGGCACTATTACTTCCCTTGATCTAGACACTGTACTTCTGTTGATGCAGCCTAAAATCGCATTGTCCTTGTTAGCTGCCACATGGCACTGTTAACTCATGTTCAACTTGTGGTCTACCTGGGACTCCCGGATCCCTTTCACACAAAGTTTCATTCATCCAGGTGTCCCCATCCTATATCTGTGCATTTCATTTTTCCTCCCTTAATGCAGTACCTTACATTTCTCCATATTGAATTTCATTTTGTTAGCTTTGGCCCAGCTTTCTAGTCTATTCAGGTCATTTTTGAATTTTGATCCTGTCCTCTTGGGTGTTAGCTATTCCTCCTAGTTTGGTCTCATCTGCACATTTGATAATTATGCCCCCAATTCTGTCATCCAAGTCATTGATAAGGATGTTGAACAGAACCCCACTGGACACCCCACTGGTCACTTCTCTCCAGGATGAAAAGGAGCCATTGTTGAGCGCCCTTTCTTTTCGGCCAGTCAACCAATTACAAATCCATGTAACAGTTTCCTTGTCTAGCTTGTTTCATGTTTTTGTCTTATATCCTGTTTAATTTGGTTTACTGCTATTAGTGAATTGCCAAGAGTGGCCACCAGATGGCGCTCCAGGATAGAACTTGGTGAGAAGCCCAAGAAGGCTGCAGTGCCCTGAGTATCCACAAGAGGGCGCGATTTTATTAGGAATGTTTTTGATTGATTAAAAACGAAATCTATGGGGACTAATGTGATTTTCCATTGGCTCCCCATTCCTGAGGGGGCGTGGCCTCCTTCCCATTACCTGGACCTTCCTCCACTCCCATTGGCTGCCTATTCCCCCCCTCAGTTGCCCTGAAAGCGAAAGGACCACCGGAAGGAAATGGGGCGAATTGCAGCGCTGCATCATGAGAAATTTGCAACCGGGGGGTTTGTGATGGTGAAACAGAGCAGAAGCGAAGTTGCATTCCACACCAGACCAATTCGGAGTGGAATCGGAGTGAGCTTGGAAGTGGTTTCTGTGAATTCACTTGTTTCCGATTTCGCCAAAATGAGGGGTCACTTTGGAATCACTGCGGAAGCCCCACGGAAGGAGCCCCCAATTAGACTATTTTGATCATGCCAAGAAGGAAGGGAGATGGTTAGCCCTTAAATTAAAAGAGAAGAGAAATGGAAACCAGATCTTAAAAATCAAGAAAGACAGGAAAATATTATCAAGACAAGAGGATATTAAACAGACCTTCTTTGAAAACTTATACGGAAGTGAAAATCTCAAGGTGGAAAACTTACTCGATTGGCGTAACATAGAAGAAAGAGTGAAACTAGACAAAGGCAAAGAAATTTCTTAGAGCCAGATATAACTATTGATGAAATTCTAGAAGCAATAGAGGAAGGGAAAGCCCATAAAACCCCAGATAGCTTTCCCTTATATGTCTATAAAACATTTAAGGAAGAGTTATGCCACCCCTTAGACCAAGTTTCCAAAGAAGCTCTTACTAGTAAAATACCAGATACATGGAAAGAAGCAAATGTTACCTTAATTGTGAAAGAAAGCAAAGCAGACGATGATCCCGCTAATTATAGGCCTCTCTCGTTATTAAACTCCGACTACAAAATATACACAGCAGTTTTGGCTAAAAGATTTAAAAAGATCTTAAGTGAAATTATTGATGTGGATCAGAAAGGTTTTCTCCCTGGAAGACAACTAAAAGAGAAAAGACGGCATGCCTTGAATATTTTGGAGGACTATCATAGACATAATGGCAAGCAGCCAGGTTTATTTCTTTTAGACCTACAAAAAGCATTCGATTCTGTGAATTGGAACACAATCTTTAAAATCTTAGAGGCGATGAATATAGGAGATAATTTTCGTAGACGGAAAGAGAGACTGTATTCGGATCAAAAGGCTAATATTTTAAGAAACGGAGAGAAAAACCCCTCCTTTCCAATTAAAAAGGGAACGCGTCAAGGATGCCCCTTATCTCCCCTTCTCTTCTTAGTTGTGATTGAGATCTTAATTAGGAAAGGAAAATTGGATATTTATTGGAAGGGAGTAACAATTAACAAACATACATATGAAATAAATGCCTATGCGGATGATTTGTTTATAGATCTAGAGGAGCCCTTAGATAATGCAGATAAGCTTATCAAGGCTCTAAAAAACATTGGAGACTTTCGTGGTTTCAGAGTGAATTTACCAAAATCCACGATTTTAACGAAAAATCTGAATAAAGAACAAATGTCCAAAGTAACCGGATTCACTGGAATTGAAGGTAAAGGGAAAATTAGATATTTAGGATTAATTATTTCAAATGAAAGAAATGAACTCTTCGGGAATAACTATGGCTCTCTGTGGAAAAACAATTAAAATGAAATTAATAATTGGAATAAACTGCACTTATCTTCTTAGGTAAGATAGCTGCCATTAAAATGAAGATATTACCTAAAATCCTCTTCTTATTTTAAACTCTCCCTATTATAATCCCAGAGAAAATGCTTAAGAATTGGCAAAGGGATTTAACAGACTTCATTTGGGAGGGAAAAACCCTGGAGTAAAACTAAAGGTCTTACAAGACGCAAAGGAAAGAGGAGGGTTAATGGTTCCAAATATTAAATTATATGATGAGGCTAATTAAAAATTGGATTAATTTGCAGGATAAAGAATCATGAGAATTGGAAGGCGAAGGCCTTAAATTTGGAAGGCATGCTTTTCTCTTATATGACAAAGAAAAAGCAGATCCCTCGATTAACAATCCTTGTATTAGACATGCGTTGTTTAGGATTTGGAACAAGTATAAAGATCGGATAGTTATGGGATTCCCAAAATGGGCCTCGCCTTAGAAGCCATTTACAGAACGAAAATGGAGAGAGAAGGGAATTGGATTATTTATGATGATCTCTTAAAGTTTGAGGGTGAAGAAATAGACATTAAAACACAAAAAGATTTAAATTTACAGTACAAGGTTTTAGTCTGAATTGGTTTGAATATCAACAAATTTACTCCAAAACGCAGCAAGACCTAAAATCACGGGAGAAAAAGATGATAGTTCAGAGCTAGAAAAGCTTTTATTGATCAAAGGATATCAAAAAGGTCTGATGGGTAAAATATAAAAGGTGTTGCTAAGCTGGGACTCAGAGCAAGAAATAATCAAGCAATCAAGGATAAAATTGGGCAAAGAAGGTTAGAGTATGGATGAACGAGGAGGAAGAGACACGGAAAGTGTGATTAGTTGGATGAGTGAGATAAGAAAGATAAAAGGAGCGAGGAGCTGATCTGAAGAAGGTAAGAGATGGGAGAAGCCAAAGAACTGACTGTTCAACCTCTGAGTATAAAAGGCTGGATACAAATATTGATACCTCATATACCTTGTCAATGTAACTGTTGGTTCTTTTTAGAAAGATGTATGTATGTATGTTTTACTTTAAACTGAATAAACTTTATTTAAAAAGAAGAAGAAAGGAATCGCCTGTGATAACACAAAACGTTGTCGCCTGAATTCGCATCATTGGACCCGCAGTGGCTTTGGATCTGAGCTGCAAAGAGCTGCAAAAACCTCTGTGTGAGAAACACAGTCTTTGAGATTTCACGAGGCTCTGTGGTTTTGGGAACAAGAAGCTAATTATCATAATTGTTGTTGATAATAATAATAATAATAATAATAATAATAATAATAATAATAATAATCTCATTCTCCCTCATAAAGGGACACAACTGGAATTACAAGTTTAAGACAATAAACTCTCTTTCCCTGGCGTTTGCACCCATTGCTCCGTCTCCCGGTCTCCTCCGCTGGGAGGAGGGAGAGCGTGGCATTCTGGGAAAGGCTGGCGGTTGGCTTGGAGCCTGAATAGGGTTCTAGAAGGCTGGTGGCTTTGACCGTTGGCTGCTTAGGAAGAAGAAGGGCTCCTTCTGGGTTTTCCTTGGCAGGAAAGGGAAGGTGGGGGCCTCGAGAAGGCGATGGGGGACCCCCAAATTTGGTTCCTCTGTGAGAAGGATGGCTGAAGGGAAGAGCCCCCATTTTGGAGCCAAGGATGGGGGTCTGGAGGGTCTTCTGTAGGGAGGCAGCTTTGGGGGCTGGAAGCAAGGAAGCCCCCCCTCCCCTCTTCTCCGGCTGCCAGGCCTCCTCTCATCTCCTCTCTTGGGAGTCTCTGTGGGGCCCTGAGATTTTAGAGAGGGATCCAAGAGAATCAAAGGGAGGCTCTTAAATCCCTCCACTTGCAAGATACAAGGTGTTGGATGTAACCTTTAAAGCCCTACATGGCTTGGATCCAGACTACTTGCAGGATTGCCTTCTTCCACACAGTCCTCCCTGCACTGGAAAAAGTCTCCTAAAGCCTAAGAAGACTAGATTGGCTCCAACAACCCAGAGGACCTTTTCTTCTGCCACTCCTAGGCTTTGGAATGACCTGCCGGAAGAGATCCATCACATCACCACCTTAGAAGCCTTTAAAAAGGCTGTTAAGACGGATCTCTTTCAGCAGGCCTTTCCAGATTAGACTTTTCACTGTCACTGACACTGTTATTGATGCCGATACCCCTGCTACCCTGCATAGATAGAAGTTCTCCCCTCAGCCTCTCCACCCTAATGTTAGACCATTTTATCTTTCTCTTATCTGTATTGTAATTTATCTTACTTAGAGCCCATAGAGACAGGCCAAAACAAAGCTCCTTTGGATCACTTTGGAGGTATGCTATTTAAATGATGCATGTGTCCTAAGAGGCCAGAAGCCATGACAAAGCAATGCTACAGTCCTATGGACTGGGGTACAGCTTTGGTGCAGCTTCTGGCCTCTTAAGATGCATGTGTCTCTGAACAGCATTCCTCCAAAGTGACCCAAAGCAGCTTTATTTTGGCCTTTCTGTTCAGGCCCATAATTTACTTCTACAATTGGGACTGGGGTGCAGGAGGGAGGGTTAGGGTTTGGCTATTATTTTAAATGTATATTGTATTTTATTACTTTTTCTTGTAACCCACCTTCATTCCTTCGGGAAAAGGCGGGATCTAAATATATCATCATCATCATCATCATCATCATCATCATATTCACCCAGAGTTAGAGGGCATAGGAGTGGAGTGGAGTCATCACTGTTGTATATAATGATGCAGAAATGCATCAGTCAGCCTTCAAAGGAGATAGAAGGAGATGACATTGTAGATTCTTTTCTGTGTATTAAGTGAACTTTGGATAGAGTAGAAGAATGTAAATTGAGTAACAAGATAGAAGTGTAGTAGTAAAGTAAATATGAAATAGAGAAAGAAAGGAAAGTTATGATCCATGGTAAAGTATAGAATAAATTAGAAGTGAGGAAGCTGAAATAAGATCTTCTTTCCTATTCTTCTAGAAGTGAGAAAGAAAGTGAGAAAGAAGATAGATGTGGTAAAAAGAGAGTTATGTATGTAGTTGAAGGTATGTGTAAGTGTATAAGGTAGAGGTTACAGTTGGGTAGAGTGGAATGATGAGAAAGATAGTGGTACAAGTGTGAAGGAGAGAGAAAGAAAGGAGGAGAAAGGTGGAAAGAATGAGAAAGAAGGTAGTAGGAAGGTAGGATGACATGCGGTTTAAAGAATAGAGGAGGTAGGAAGGAGAAAGATGTAGATGGAAGAAGTAGATGCTAATAATAAGAACAAAAAAGAATAAGTGTGATGTATGTTTGAATCATAATTTTATTGATTGTATGGTTGTTTATTCTGAAAGTAAAAAGAATTTGAACATTATTTACAGTTTGACCTCAGTATCTGCTGAGGTTTGGTTTCAGGACCCCATGAAGTAACCAAAATCCGTGGATGTTCAAGTCCTATTACAAACAATGGGGTTGTAGTATGATGCGCCTTACATAAAATGGCAAAATCAAGGTTGGCTTTTGGGGATATATTGAGATGCAGAATCTGTGGATCCTGAGAGCTGACTGTGAAAGGTTAAAAAGCAGTTGAAATCATCCTATTAAGAGAAATGCAACCCATGTCATTGGACTCATGGAGAAGTGGTCAGATGGGACCAAGGAGAATGTGTTTCTTTGGTTGGTTTCCCTGGAAAGAACTGAGAATCTTGGCCAAGGTGGGAGTTGAGTCAGTTGAGGCTGAGAGAAGGAGGAGAGACCTCAGGAGAAGAGCATTTCTCTGGGTTACTTTGCCTGTTTCCTATTTTATGTTAGTGTTTTGAGTAGTGTCTTCCTTACAGTGGAACCTACTCCTGCTTTGTGAAGGCATCACAAGTTGGACTGGTTGATCTCACCTGAAAGCATCCTTCTTATTCATTCATTCCTATTGTACATTCATTGAACTGTATGGTTGTGTTACTTATTAAATTTCATCACACCTTTCTCCCTTGGATGGGTCTCAAGGTGGCTTAGGATACAAAATAAAGAATGAACAAAAGCATTTTTTTCAAAGAACAGATGCTAGTAAAATAAGGATACTGCTGTTCCTTCAGTTGGAAGTTCGTTCTCCAAGATCTGCAAGGGATAATCTACAAATGTTAACTGGGAGGGAAAGAGGACATTGGAGGACAATGGCTTGGAGTTCTATCACATAGACAGTAGTGAATGGAGACTTCCATGTTAGTGGGTTGGTGAATCTGCTCTGTCTTTTAGTCTGAGCTCTCTCTGGTGCTGACTCTATTTTGGAAATGGGCTCCAGCCCCATGGATGAAAACCTGGAGGAAATTCAATGCCCCAATAATATGGAAGTCACAGTCTGTCAAAGTTTACATGAACTGTGTGAATGTGGTTTTTGTTTGTTGTCCTGAATTTCCCATCTCCACTAAATGACCCCAAGATCAAGCAAGAAGAGAGAAGGAGAAAACTGTGTCTCCTTCCACTTTCTCAACCCCATTTAGAAATGTATGGACCTCTTTCATGGCCATTCTTAGAGACAGTTTGGCTCCTTAAAAAACACAAGGCTTGTAATCTTTCACAGAAGACATATTATTTGGGAGGCAGTTCAAGAAAAATCCTACCAGGAAGGTGCCCTCAATTTCTTTTCTAGGCATATAGGCTGGTGGGCTTTTTCATCCACAGTTTTATGGTGGAGGTGGCCTATGACAAACCTCCTTTGAACACAGATAAATGAAGAACTGCCTTCAACTTGACCACTAGCGAACCTGTTAAAAGTTTACATGATGAAGAGAGTTCTACCTGATATATCCTATGATGCTTCTTCTGAGTTTCACTTAATTTGCTGAAGTAAAATTGTATTTATTTGTTAGACTGTTCTTATCCTTTAAAAAAAAATCTTCTCCAAAGGACTTGGAAAGAAGAAAGATCCCTCCCCAAAATTGAGATGAATGAGAAAGGCATCATGCGAAATGAAGAAGAGACGGCGATCGTGAACCAGACAATTCTTTCTATCCCAGAGGAAGGGATCCAAGTGAGTCTGGGACACTTTTATGCAAGAGGTTCTTGGCCTTAGGAGAAAAGCCGCAATATGGAAAAGGGGCACCTGCTCATCTTTCTACTCTTTGTTCAAATGGACAGGTTTTCTCTGACTGACGGAGTCAAAGCAGCCCATTTGGATGTTGAATGTGGATTGGAGGATGACTCACATTTGCCGCTGGGATCTTACTGGCATGGCTACAGGAACATGGATCTCATAGAATCAGACGACCTGGAACTAACTGAGAAGGAACAGAAGAAGCCTCATGCACTTTCCATGTGTTTTAGAGTTGGGCAGAAGGTTCGCATCTGGCTGTCTTGCAAAGAGAGTTAGTTATTCCTCCCCACTGAGAATTTATCCTTATAGTAATGCAGGGCAGGGCAGGGGAACATTAAATCCACCCCAAACTTTTTACTGAACGCCCAATAAATTCAATGCCTTGGACAGTCAAATTAAAACCAACATGGATTCACTGTCCCACTAAGATGGAAGCCACTCAGGGGCTTAGACATAATGGGACACAGACCTTTGTCTTTACTGAGAGCCATGCAATGAATTTTATGAGGCAAGTCAGGTTTATTTACATACCACCTTTCTACTGTAACAGTGAACAGTGACCAAATTATCAATGGGGTATTTAATTAGCTCAGGGTCACAAGAGGAGGCCTTTACTACACCTCAGGGATCGCCCCTTCGATCGGAATACCAGGAACTAGAAATCCCCAAATGAGGCAGAGGCTCTAAGTACAATCAATGTCTCTTTTATTGGAAACAGGGGTTCAAACACACACAGGCACATACGCACATGCATTAATACAAGGCTCAGGAAATAACGTGGTAGATGTGGGATAGATAATAGGCTTTTCTCATGGTAATACTCACCTGATGTAGAGGTTCTATCTTGGGAAGTCCAATTTCTGTGAGGGTTTGTAAGTCTGCTTAATATTTAAGGCTTAGCAGACCAGGTCAGAGCGACTCTGACTTCAAACTGACATAGATGTTGGCTGCAAAATGACCAGAGACCTGGGTGAGGGAGGCAGCTGAGAGTGGCTGGCAGCAGCACATCCCTAAATTTAGGAGACCCTTTAAGGGTTTAACAGGGTCTCTAGACAAAGGCAATCAGTCTGAAACTGAAGTGTATTTCACATCTTAGGTCCATGTTTTGATCTCACCAAATGTTTCTACTAGAGTAGGGACCCAAATGGCTATGCAAATGCCATTCCTTTGATTCAAATGGCTCCCCCTCAATCGCAAGAGAGAAACACTTCCTTAAGACATCTGCCTGATAGCAGCTAAGCAGCTCCTGGCATGATCTCACCCATCTTCAGAGCTGGGAAAGGAAATTTGTTTACATATCAAAACCCATGGCTTCCCCTTGTTTCAGTGGGAACCTGTTATTTGGATCCCATGCTAGGGCCATACAGCTACTCAGGTCAAGATGCACTTTTGATATCAAGGTGCAGTCAGAGCCTATCATTTAGATATATTAAAAGGTGCAGATCAATGCCTATCACTACTGGGGGAAAAGTATATAAAGTGAATTCCTTACCAAAATAAACACACAACTAATAATAATAATAGTTTACTTATACCCCGCTCTTCAACCAAGGCTATCAGAGTGGCTTACAAACTGTTAATTAGACATTTCCCAGATACAAGAGAATCTTTGATTATACAACATTTTTGTTGGAGATTTGGGATATCTGCATTGCACATGTAAACAAAAATAGACACATCTCCCTTTAAACCTCCTGCATCTATTTGTAGAAAGGTACACAGGTCCAAATGGTTTGTCTTGCTGGGTTTTCCTATCTGACATGATTTGGAAATCGTTGTCGAAACTCGTTTGTTTGTTTATTGCATCATTACCTTTACGTGTCTGTTATTTCTCAGTGTTATGTTTATTAATACAGAATGAGAAGGAGAAAAACTGCAATCAAAGAGCATGCATTGTTGTTTTCCAATTACAAAAGAACAACCAGTAATACCATGATGTCCATGTGAACTAGATGTGCCACCTACAACCTGTCCCCAGAAAACAATGTTCACATCAGGTTCACAATCTCACCTTCCAACTCTTGCTCCGGCAGGGAATCTTTATTAAAAACTAGGTGAGATTTTCTTTTCTTTCTGTTCTTTATTTTCCCTTCCAAAGGTCATGTTAGTTGAGAGATACAAAAGGCCACAGGAGAAGCAGCTCCAAGCCCAAGTTGACTACCTGCTGAATTTAGTCCAGAAATGGAGAAGAGAAAGGACTGTGTGAAAGATAAAAGTGAGGCCAGTTGTGCCAAAAACCTGGTGGAGAAGCCAAGAGGTGCTGGACCAGGTCTTTTGCCTTCGAAAGATGTTTTAGCATCAGCTTTTGTAGACTTGATCTCCTTCGGCAAATGCAAGGAGTGAGAGGGTGCTCAGGAAGGATCTAAGGTCTTTCCTGGGCATCTGTTGACTCCATGCATCTGAGGACGGAGACCAAGTCTACAAAAGTTTATGCTTCAGCTTCTTTTGCTCAGTTAGTCTCACAGGTGCCACAAGATGGCAATGCAATTTAAGACAAGAGTGATTTAAGTGGGCTTAATCTGTATTTTAAAATATGGCAAATTAAAAGAGAAGAGCCAGCAGCCTTTTAAAACCATTTGAAGCGAAAGACATGCAGAAATTTGAATCCAATGGTCCCTGGAAGTACACCTCAGGACTGGCAAAGCTTTGCGGAGGGCATCAGAGGCGCGGGCCCATTGCTCCTCCCCACCACGGGCCCCTACTCTCCCCCAGCTGAGAGACAGCTGGAGGCCAGGGGAAGGGCAGGAGGAGCAGGAGCAACAGCACGTGCCCGTCACCCCCCTAATTTCCCCTGGCTTCTAGCTGTCCCTTCCTGCCCTGGAAGCCCCGCCTCCAATGGTGGAAGCCCTGCCCATGGATGGGTGAAGTCCCACCCACAGAGGGCAGAAGTCCCGCCCCCGGCACGCGGACCTAGAAATGTTCGCTATCACCGCAAAGGAGGCCAAGGCAATGCAAAATGCAGGATGTCATGGTGACCCCAAAGTGAACCTATCATGGGGTTTTCTTGTAAGATTTGTTCAGAGGAGGTTTGCCATGGCCTTCCCTTGAGGCTGAGAGCATATGACTTGCCCAAGATCACCCAGTGGTTTTACATGGCCGAGCGGGGATTTGAACCCTGGTCTCCAGATCCATCGTCCACAACTGGAGGCCAGGGGAAGGGCAGGAGGAGTCCACTACTGCACCCTGGCTCCCGTCGTCTACCTTGCCAAGCTTTATTGTCTTTCTCTAGTGATTCAGGTCTTCTCGTGGCATGTCCAAAGTATGACAGGCTCAGCTTAGGATGGGTGACACCTTGCTTGAAAGGAGCACTTGTGAAACGGATCTTGAGGCCTTAGTAGACACCAAGCTAAACGTGTCAACAGTGTGGAGCAGCAACCAGAAAAGCTAGAATGATTCCAGGCTGAATCAGCAGGACTCTAGATCATAGGAAGTAATAGTGCCACTGTATTCTACTCTGGTCAAGCTTCCCCTGGAATCCCGTGTCCAGTTCTGGGCAGCACGATTCAAGAGGATGTGGACAAGCTGAAATAATGTCTCCAGAAAAGGATGAGTGAAGATGATCAAAGATTTGGAAACCAAGACTTGTCCACAATACAAAATATATACCTTTATTGGCCTCCCAAAATGGGGAAAAAGTTGCATTGTGCAAACTTTCAAAGGTTCACTGGCTTCTTTGTCCGGCAGAGATGCTAAGATATTGAGTTATGTGACATTGGTAGCCAGAATCTTAATAGCATCGAAATGTAAAGAGTTCAATCCTTTTGGTGCAAGATCGGTCATTAAAACTATTGGAAATGGCTGAAAGAGACAAATGGATATGTCTCATGAATTTGTTTATTTATTTATACAGCGCCTTTCTCCCAAGGCGGCTCTCAAGATAAAACGCCTTTAAAACAATTTTAAAAAACCAATTTAAAATAAGACCATTAAAACATTATAAAATTAAGGTTAAAAACATACAGAAGTGAAAACGCATTATTTAATACATCTACCCCATATAAAAGCCTAGGGAAACTTGTCAGTATTTGGGAACTGGAAATGAAATATTTAAGTAACATGTTGGGAGAAATGTCAACTGTTGGTTTTAGGATTAAGTAAGAGAAGCTGTTGTATAGTTATTCAGAATTTGGGATTATCCCTATATTTAAGATAGATCCAAAAATCATTTGTATATAAGTAATAGCTATATTCTACATTGTAGGTGCAGCCTTTATTATTATCTATGATCATGTGTATATAAGGAAGGAACATTACCAAAAATATGTATAAACACCAAGCATAGATATCTTAGGAAGGAGAGAAAGAATGAAAGGAATTCTTATTATATATTTTATGTCATTTTGTATGTCATGTGATGTTTATGTTATGTTTTAGGTTACAATAAATGAATAAATAACTGTTGTGTGCCTTCAAGTCATTTCTGACTTATGGCGATCCTATCAGGAGGTTTCTTGTCACATTTCTTCAGAGGGTCTTTGCCTTGATCATCCTTTGAGGCTGGGAGAGTGTAGCCTGACTACGGTCACTCAGTGGCTTTCACAGTTGAGTTAGGATTCGAACCCTGGTCCCCAGAGTCATAAACTTGTGCTCAAAGCACTACGCGATGGAGCCACAGGCCTACATGCTGCCTCTGATTCTATTCAGGCCCTGTACACACCGGCCATTAAGGCCGGCATAGGGACGGTGTCAGGGCATAGTGTCCTCAAGTTTCATGCCCAACTCTGCCTCCCAGGATGCCCTGATGCCATGTGCTGCTCCACATGATGCAGCCCCAAAGAAGTGCTGCATAGCTGTGGCAATGCGGCTATGGTGCCCTTTTGAGGGCGCAAAAAGGAGCTGCTTTTTGTGGCTCCTTTTCACACCCTTGACAGGCCAGATCAGGGCCACAGGGTGAGCCTGCCACAGCCCTGATCCATCGCAAAAAGGGGCGACTGCAGGCCGTCCCTTAGGGGTGGTCTGTAGAGCTTATCAGTTAAGATGATAGTGAAGGATCTCAATGCAGGCAGAGGCCATTCCCCTTCTTGCTCTTATGGACAAAGGGCAATAAAAGACAGATAATAAAGCTGCACCTACACTGTAGGATTAATGCAGATTGATGGCTCCATGCTTTGGAATTCTGAGGGCTATACTGTATATACTCATGGATTCACAGAATCATAGAGTTGGAAGAGACCACAACGGCCATCCAGTCCAACCTTATTATGCCATGCAGGAAATCTCAATCAAAGCATCCCTACAGATGGCCATCCAGCCTCTTAAAGACTTCTGAGGAAGGAGACTCGACTGCACTCTGAGGAAGGAGTGTGTTCCAGTGTCAAACAGCTCTTACTGCCAGTTCCTTCTTCCTAACGTTGAGGTGAAATCTCTTTTCCTGGAGCTTGCATCCATTGTTCCGGGTCCAAGTCTCTGGAGCATTAGAAAACAAGCTTCCTCCCTCCTCAAGATGACATCCCTTCAACTATTTAAACAGGGCTATCATATCACCTCTTAACCGTCTCTTCTCCAGGCTAAACACCCCCAGTTTGCTAAGGTGTTCTTCATAGGTCATGGTTTCCAGACCCTTCACCATTTTATTCACACTCCTTTGGACATGCTCCACTTTCTCCACATCCTTTTTAAATTATGGTGCCCAGAACTGGACACATTATTCCAGGGTCTTTCCGCTGTTCCACTTTCCAGGAGGGAGGGGGCTCCTCAAATACCTTTTTATATTTGGATCATGATCCCCTCCATGGCCATGCCTCTGTCTAAGTAGGGTTGCCATATCCCGCCGGGGGGCGGGACTTTCCCGGTTTGGGGCGGGTCCGCACGGTCCCGCCCCGGTTTGGCCCCGCCCCCGGGACTCCCTGCTCGTTCCCTGCTTGGCCTCCTCCACTGGGGACGGAGGCGGCCTGACAGGGGAAAAGGGCTTCGCCTCGGCGAGGCCCTTTTCCCCTGCCTTGCCGCCGCCTTCGCCGGCCAGGGAGGCGGCCAGGCAAGGGAAAAGGGCTTCGCCTCGGCGAGGCCCTTTTCCCCTGCCTTGCCGCCTCCTCCGCCGGCCAGGGAGGCGGCCTGACGGGGGAAAAGGGCTTCGCCTCGGCGAGGCCCTTTTCCCCTGCCTTGCCGCCTCCTCCGCCGGCCAGGGAGGCGGCCTGACGGGGGAAAAGGGCTTCGCCTCGGCGAGGCCCTTTTCCCCTGCCTTGCCGCCTCCTCCGCCGGCCAGGGAGGCGGCCTGACGGGGGAAAAGGGCTTCGCCTCGGCGAGGCCCTTTTCCCCTGCCTTGCCGCCTCCTCCGCCGGCCAGGGAGGCGGCCTGACGGGGGAAAAGGGTCTCGCCTCAGCGAAGCCCTTTTCCCCTGCCTTGTTGCCTCCTCCGCCCTCCTCTCCTCCTCCTCCTCTTCTTCCTCTTCTTCTTCCTCTTCTTCATTTTCTTCTTACTCTCCTCCTCTTCTTTTCCTCCTCTCTTCTCCTCCTCCCCCTTCTTCATCTTCTTCCTCCTCCTCTTCTTCTTCCTCTCCTCCTCCTCCTCTTCTTCTTCCTCCTCTCCTCCTCCCCCTTCTTCTTCATCTTCTTCTTCTTTCCTCCTCCTCCTCCTCCTCTTCCTCCTCCTCTTCTTCTCCTCCTCCTCTTCTTGTTCATCTTCTCCCTCCTCCTCTTCTTCTCCACCTCCTCCACCTCATCCTTCCCCTGTTCCTCCCCTTTTTCTTCCTCTCTACTTCCTCTTCTTCCTCCTCCTCCTTTTCCCCTCTTGCTCCTCCTCTTCTTCCTCCTCTTCCTCTTCCTTCTCCTCTGCTTCTTCCACTCTTCCTCCTCTTCTGGTTTTTGGCCAGAAAGGGAAGCACATTTCTGCCATCTGTCTAGGAATAATTGCAAATGTCCTCCATTTTGATCATGCCTAAGAAACATGCATTTACATGAAAAAATTTTCAAAAATAATCAATTTTTTGCATGCCCTCCATTTTTAAAAAATGGGTCCTACATTCGATCATTTTGTCCTACATTTGTCCTACATTTGTCCCTGTTTGGAAGTCCTGACTTATGGCAACCCTATGTCTAAGGGACCCCCGCCCTCTTTTCTTATAATAACTCCCTAAGTACCTGGGCCCCAAGGAATCCTCTGAGGAGGAGGCAAGGAAGGAAAGAGGGAGAGGAGGCCTGGCAGCTCCCTGCCTTTCTTTGAGGGAAGAGGGGCTTCCTTCCTTCTTATAACCCCCAAGCCCCCCCCCCCCGAAGATCCTTAAGCCATTCCTCTAAAGGAACAAGGGTTGTCCCCCATTTCCCTCCCTCAGAACAGACAGTGAGGGTAGCAATGGCTTCAGGTCTGAGACTGCACATGCACACATTCATCTAAAAGCCCCTTCTTATCATGTGCAGGGATCATCAGGGCCTTACTGCTGCTGCTGTTTATTCCACTGGTGGCCTTTGAGGGAAGGGAAGGAGTGCTCCGGGGGTCCAGCAGCCTCCCCTCCCTCCCTTCCTCCCTCCCTCCCTTCCTTCTTTTGAGGAAATTTTGAAGAGGCCACAATGGAGCCCAGGAAAAGCAGGAAAGCTGGGAATGGAGCTGAGGACTGAGGAGAGAAGAAAGTGTCAGTTTTGTGCATATTCACAAATTCTGTGCATCAAAGAATCCAGTGTGTCGAAACAGCAAAGACCTTTATTGAAAACACATATCAGAAATATGTTTAAGCCAGAACTGCCCAGAATATATTGAAACTCGAAAACCTAAAACTCCACCTTCTACCAAACCTAGCCCCCACCTACAATTCCCACCATCTATCCCCCATTATTAACCAGCCCCACTTTGCCATCCTTCTCACATGCACAATCTCTCCCTGCCCCAGAAACTAGCTCCCTTTCTGTTACTACCGGCCCCCAACTTTCTTCAGCCAACATCCCACAAATTCCGAATGCTATCATTGCTATTCTAGCCAGCTGCAACAAATCCCAGTCCCCCATCTAACTAACCTAAACCACAGTCCATAATGCCCAGCCAAATTTAAAACTCAAAACAATTATCTATACTAGTAGCAATTAAAACCTAAACTTAACAAAACATAACTTTAAAACATAAACAGACATATGCACAGAAAAAATGTACAAATAAAATCATAAGGGCCTTTTCTTATCACTGCCGGATTGAAAAAGTATTTTTGTATTCCTTCTTTACAAAAATAATGTTCGTTCACTGCTTGGATGTGTGTGGCTCCTCTCCTGTGTAGCCTTTCTTGTGATTGAATAGGCTTGACCTCTGAGAAAAACAGTTCCCACAATGCTGGCATTTGTATGGCTTCTCTCCTGTGTGGATTCTCTGGTGTTTCACTAAATCTCCCTTCAAAGAAAAACATTTCTCACAATGCTGGCATTTGTATGGCTTCTCTCCTGTGTGGATTCTCTGGTGTTTCACTAAGTCTCCCTTCAAAGAAAAACATTTCCCACAATGCTGGCATTTGTATGGCTTCTCTCCTGTGTGGATTCTCTGGTGTGTCAGTAGGTTTGACTGCCAAGAAAAACAGTTCCCACAATGCTGGCATTTGAATGGCTTCTCTCCTGTATGGACTCTCTGGTGTTTCACTAAATCTCCCTTCAAAGAAAAACATTTCTCACAATGCTGGCATTTGTATGGCTTCTCTCCTGTGTGGATTCTCTGGTGTGTCACTAGGTTTGACTTCAAATAAAAACATTTCCCACAATGCTGGCATTTGAATGGCTTCTCTCCTGTGTGGATTCTCTGGTGTGTCAGTAGGATTGACGGCCAAGAAAAACATTTCCCACAATGCTGGCATTTGAATGGCTTCTCTCCTGTGTGGATTCTCTGGTGTGTCACTAGGTTTGACTTCAAATAAAAACATTTCCCACAATGCTGGCATTTGCATGGCTTCTCCCCAGTGTGACTTTTCTGATGTGTCATTAGGTATGACTTCGAATGAAAACATTTCCCACAATGCTGGCATTTGAATGGCTTCTCTCCTGTGTGGATTCTTTTGTGTATCACTAGGTAGGACTGCTGAGAAAAACAGTTCCCACAATGCTGACATTTGTATGGCTTCTCTCCTGTGTGGACTCTCCCATGAGTGACAAGTTCTTCTGTAAAGAAGGATAATGATAGATAATACTGAATATCAGAGTTAAGAGAGGAAAGTATTAGCCCAAGATTTAGCCCTATGTTTACTCCTCCCTATTTGATATTAAATTAAGTTGGAGTCAGATTCCAATAACTCATTGGCAAAGTCAGAGGAAGGGGGCTGGGACCTGGACTCCTATTTTGGTGAGGGTCAAGTGCCAGCAAGCAGCCTTAAAACAGCTTTAAAACATCTATAAGACAGGCATGGAATACTGATGGGGTTTGGAGGAGATCTCAGGGGCAACCCCACATACAAGGGAAGTAATAGTGCCTCTCTATTCTGCTTTGGTCAGGCCTCCCTTGGAATAATCCTGTGTCCAGTTCTGGCCCCACAATTCAAAAAGGATGTTGACAAATTGGAGCATGTCCAAAGGAGGGCAACCGAAGTGGTGAAGGGTCTGGAAAACATCAGGCTCTATGAGGAGCAGCTTAGAGATCTGGTTATGTTTATCCTGGAGAAAAGAAGATAAAGAGTGGATATGATATCCATGTTTAAATATTTGAAAGGATATCATGTTGCGCAAGGAGAAGGCTTGCTTTTTGCTGCTACAGAGAAATGGAGATACCACAATGGATGCAAGCCACAGGAAAAGAGGTTCCACCTAAACATTAGGAGGAACTTTGTGACAGTAAGAGCTCTTTGACAGTGGAATATACTCCCTTAGAGTTTGGTGGAGTCCTCTTCTATGGAGGTCTTTAGAGAGAGGCTGGATGGCCATCTTTTGGGGGTGATTTGAATGTGTATTCCTGCATGGCAGAAAGGGGTTGAACTGGATGGCCCTTGTGCTCTATTCCAACTCTATGATTCTATAATTTTAGTGGAACCATAGCGACATGATAATATAGTAAGAAAGGGCCCTTAATCTTTATAGAAAGAGCAATGAGTTCAGGTTCCTTACCTACAGAAGCCACATTCTCATAATTGTCCATCATTACATAATTGTACAAAAGTTTCTGTTTCTTTGTCAACAGATTCCATTCATCCTCATTTTTAAAAACCCAGTGGAACAAATACCTCACAAAGCTCTAGCAAACAACACGGACACACACAGTCCCCACACAAAGGACTGACTGGCGCACTGTGTGTCTGGGGTCTGGAAATCTCACTTCCACCTTCTGGGAAGACAGTGCTGCCAGAGACTGAATTTGGGGCTTTATGCCTGCAAAGCATGGGCTCAGTCTCTCAACTGCAGCCCTTCCACACAATCCTGGATTGAAACATTTAAACAAAGGTCCTCTTTCATCTCCAGGAATAAAGCCCTACCTTCAGTACAAAGACCCTGATTCCTGCAGCCCCAGAAAGGCCTCTTCTGCAGTCCTTTATGGCCGGAGCTTCCCTGGGTCAGAGGCTGTCTCCTCAGCCGTAGAGAAGGGTTGCTCTGAGTGCGAAGGAGGAGGAGGTCCACAGGGCTGAGAGAGGGAAGGCAATGGGGAAAGGTCAGTGCCAATGGCCATGGAGGGCAGAAGGTGACAATGCCTAGGAAACTCCTCTGAGTCCCAGCCATTCTAGGAATGAGTGGCAGGAGTGAGTCCAGGGGGCTGAGGGGGTCTCCCTTCCCAAAGGGGGAGGCAAGGACTGGTGGGACCCTCCCCAGCTAGGGCCCAAAGGGAGGGTCTCTTTCCCCACTTCTCTGTCCCAGCCCCCAAAGCCCAGCCGCCCACTGGCCCTGTGTCCCTGCCTCCCTCCCTCCCTCCCTCCCTCCCTCCCTTCCTTCCTTCCTTCCTTCACCCCAAAATAGAGGGCCAGAGGCACAAAGGGACACACTGCCTCCCTTTTGGCCCAAGAAGTCTGGCCTCCTTCTGACTCTGGAGCCTCAGGAGAGAAAGAGAGACCTCTGTTCAACTGAGGCCTCAGAGAAGGTTCTGGAACATTATGCCTCACACTCACAAGCAGCACAAAATGGCTGCCAGAACACAAAATGCCTGCCTCTTCCTCAGTGCTTGTCAGTTGTCAGTTTGAGGCCTTCAGGGGAGAGAGAGAGGGGAAGAGAGGAAGGAGGTCCTGGAGGGAGGGAGTCTTTGGAGATATAGGGCCTTCCTGAGATATTCGGTCTTCGCTTCCTAACAAAGGGGTTTCTGGCCTCATAAACGATTTGGGGCAAACTGGATCTGAAAGACAGTAGTAGCCTTTTCTCTTGCCAATGGGAGTTAAGGTGTATTTCCTGGACTGGATCTCCCAGCATCCACATGGCCAAATGTAGTTGGGAAATGTAGTTTTGTGAGACATTGAGCCTTCTCTGTCAGAGAGCTCTGGGGCTACAATACACTCCGATTCCCAGGATTCCCTAGCACTGGGCCAGGGCAGTTAATGTGCTCTCAAACGGGACTATTGCTGCCGTGTGTTTTGGACCTTTCTTGCCGCAAACTGTCCATAGCCTGCAATGCATTTCCAAATTCTGTTGGCAGTCCCTCCCTCCCAACACTTTCTCATTTACCCCAAAACCAGCGCAAAGCTGGCAGATGGAAAGAGGTTTTAAAGCAGCATTTAAATCTGCCATATTTGTTTTTAAAAGGCTAAATGTCCCAAATGCTATGATCAGTTTTGTAGCTATTATTACAGAAAGACGTAGAGTGCAAACTCCTCTGGAGTGAGATGGGCTTTTCCAACTGACTCACTGTGATGATCTCCGGTGGTCCAAGCAGCCAGACTGCGGCCCTGTAATAATAATCGTAATAATAATAATAATTATTATTATTATTATTATTATTATTATTTTATACCTGTCTCTTCAGCCAAAAGGCTATCAGAGTGGATTACAAATTGTTAATTAGACATTTAGACATTATGGCTCTTAGCCCAGTAGACCCTTAAATTCCTTAAATCACGCTGCCATCACGCTGAAGGGGTTTACTTGGCAGGTCTCTTCAGAGTGGGTTTCCCATGGCCATCCTCTGAGGCTGAGAGAGTGTGACTTGCCCAAGGCTTCAGTTCTTTTGGAAGCCTTTTTGCTTTATCTTCTAGAAGGCAGCTGAAGTGTTGCTTCTTGCTCTGAAGAATGAGAGGAACCTTCTGGCATCCAAAAGGCTAACACTCTCTGGATTTATGTCTAATAATAATGTATATATAGGATTGCAATACCTCTTAATTTATTAAAAGTTTTATAGGGCACCCCATATGATAGAATCTCATAGCTATGTCCCTTAATAGCAGTTAACCATATTAAACAGTATATAAAACAAAAACATGAAACAAACTGGACAAGGTAACTGTTACATGGATTTGTAATTGGTTAACTGACCGAACCCAAAGGATATTCAACAGTGGCTCCTTTTCATCCTGGAGAGAAGTGACCAGTGGGGTGTCCAGTGGGGCTCTGTCCAGGGCCCAGTGCTATTCAACATTTTCATCAATGACTTGGATGACAGAATTGGGGGCATACTTATCAAATTTGCAGATGACACCAAATTAAGAGGAGTAGCTAATAACCCAGAAGACAGGATCAAAATTCAAAATGACCCGAATAGACTAGAAAGCTGGGCCAAAGCTAACATAATGAAATTCAATATGGAGAAATGTAACGTACTACATAAGGGCAGAAAAATGAAATGCACATATACAGGATGGGGGGCACTTGGCTGAATGAAAATACGCATGAAATGGATCTAGGAGTTCAGTAGACCACAAGCTGAACACGAGACAACAGTGGAATGTGTCAGCTAAAAAGGCCAATGCAATTTTTGGCTGCATCAATAGAAGTCTAGTGTCTAGATGAAGGGAATTAATAGTGCCACTCTATTCTACTCTGGTCAGGCGCCACCTGGAATATTGTGTCCAGTTCTGGGCCCCACAATTCAAAAAGGATGTTGAGAAACTGGAGTGTGTCCAAAGGAGGGCGACTAAAATAGTGAAGGGTCTGGAAACCATATCCTATGAGGAACGACTTAGGGAACTGTGGATGTTTAGCCTGGAGAAGTGAAGGTTAAGAGGTGATATGACAGCACTGTTTAAATTTTTGAAGGGATGACATATTGTGCAGGGAGCAAGCTTGTTTTCTGCTGCTCCAGAGAACAAGAACCGGAGGAATGGATGCAAGCTGCAGGAAAAGAGATTCCAGCTCAACATTAGGAGGGACATTGGAACAGACTCCTTCCTCAGAGTGTATTGGAGTCTCCTTCCCTGGAGGTTTTTAAATAGGGGCTGCATGGCCATCTCTCACTATGCTTTGATTGAGAGTTCCTCCATGGAAGGGGGACTGGATGGCCCCAGCGGTCTCTTCAAACTCTATGATTCTCTAATTCTCTGATTCTGAGATTACAATGGGACAGTCTCAATGCTTAAGGTAAGGAGCAGCAACCTGAAGAAGTCACAATAGCGCCATCTGAATACTTCAGGCAAGGTGCATCAGCCTGAAATCAAAATGGGCAGACTCAATGCATGAGGATAGGAGCATCAGCCTTAGGTCACAATGGGCCATTCTCAATCCTTCAGAGAAGGTGCTTCAGGCTGAAGTCACAATGGGCCAGTCTCAATCCTTCAGGTAAAGAGCACCAGCCTCAACTCATAATGGTCCTATCTAAATCTTTAAGGCAAGGAACTTGAGTCTGAGATCACAATGGGCCAGTCTCAGTCTTCAGGAAAGGAGCATCAGCCTGAGGTCACAATAGTCCCAACTTAATCCTTCAGGTTTGGAGCATCAGACTGAAGTCACCATGGGCCAATCTCAATCTCTCAGGCAACAAGCATCAGCCTGAGGTAAAGGGCCGGTGTCATTCCTTCAGGTATGGAGCACCAATCTGAAGTGACAATACACTGCTACCTCGGGTTACGAAATTAATTCGTTCCGCAATTCCTTTCGTAAGCCGAAAATTTCGTAACCCGAAACACATTTTCCATTGAAAATAACTAATGCGTTCTATGACCTCAGACTGAACCTGCAAGTCAAAACAAAGGCACAATAGAGGCCTATTAAGCTAAGTACCCTACAATACAAGTTGCCTGAGGCACTAAAGAGCTTAACAATGACTGGCAGGTCCATTCTAAACTTTCTAAAGGATAAAGAAAAAAAGTTTTTTTCTTATCTTTGATGGTTCTGGCATCTCAGAGTCAGGCAGGAGGAGGAGGAGGAGCTCTCAAATCATCACACCCATGACCAAAGCAACCCCAAATCTAAAAAAGCAACCCCATGGTCACACTCTATGGCCCACATCAAATCAAGGCCACACTTGCAAAACTCACAGCCCACACCCCACACTCTCAAATCATCACACCCATGACCAAACCACCCCAGAACCCAAACTCAAAGGCCAGAAACCCCAAATCTAAAAAAGCAACCCCATGGTCACACTCTCTGGCCCACATCAAATCAAGGCCAAACATGCAAAACCCACACCCCACACTCTCAAATCATCACACCCATGACCAAACCACCCCAGAACCCAAACTCAAAGGCCAGAAACCCCAAATCTAAAAATGCAACCCCATGGTCACACTCTCTGGCCCACATCAAATCAAGGCCAAACATGCAAAACTCACACCCCACACTCTCAAATCATCACACCCATGACCAAACCACCCCAGAACCCAAACTCAAAGGCCAGAAACCCCAAATCTAAAAATGCAACCCCATGGTCACACTCTCTGGCCCACATCAAATCAAGGCCAAACATGCAAAACTCACATCCCACACTCTCAAATCATCACACCCATGACCATACCACCCCAGAACTCAAACCCAAAGGCCAGAAACCCCAAATCTGAACATGCAACCCCATGGTCAGGCCCATTCTAAAGGATAAAGAAAAAAAGTGTTTTTCTTATCTTTGCTGGTCTTGGCATCAGAGTGAGGCAGGAGAAGGAGGAGGAGGAGCTCTCAAATCATCATAGCCATGACCAAAGCAACCCCAAATCTAAAAAAGCAACCCCATGGTCACACTCTATGGCCCACATCAAATCAAGGCCAGACTTGCAAAACTCACAGCCCACACCCCACACTCTCAAATCATCACACCCATGACCAAACCACCCCAGAACCCAAACTCAAAGGCCAGAAACCCCAAATCTAAAAAAGCAACCCCATGGTCACACTCTCTGGCCCACATCAAATCAAGGCCAAACATGCAAAACCCACACCCCACACTCTCAAATCATCACACCCATGACCAAACCACCCCAGAACCCAAACTCAAAGGCCAGAAACCCCAAATCTAAAAATGCAACCCCATGGTCACACTCTCTGGCCCACATCAAATCAAGGCCAAACATGCAAAACTCACACCCCACACTCTCAAATCATCACACCCATGACCATACCACGCCAGAACCCAAACTCAAAGGCCAGAAACCCCAAATCTAAAAATGCAACCCCATGGTCACACTCTCTGGCCCACATCAAATCAAGGCCAAACATGCAAAACTCACATCCCACACTCTCAAATCATCACACCCATGACCATACCACCCCAGAACCCAAACTCAAAGGCCAGAAACCCCAAATCTAAAAAAGCAACCCCATGGTCACACTCTCTGGCCCACATCAAATCAAGGCCAAACATGCAAAACTCACATCCCACACTCTCAAATCATCACAGCCATGACCAAACCACCCCAGAACCCAAACTCAAAGGCCAGAAACCCCAAATCTAAAAATGCAACCCCATGGTCACACTCTCTGGCCCGCATCAAATCAAGGCCAGACTTGCAAAACTCACAGCCCACACCCCACACTCTCAAATCATCACACCCATGACCATACAAAAGTGTTTTTCTTATCTTTGCTGGTCTTGGCATCTGGTCCTGGCATCTCGGAGTGAGGCAGGAGGAGGAGGAGGAGGAGAGGGGCAGCCCAAAAAGCCAAATTTAAACCAATTCAAGCAATTTAACCACTTCAGCCAATTCAAGCAATTTAACCACTTCAGCCAATTTATCCAATTCAAGCAATTTAACCAATTCAGCCAATTTAGCCAATTCAAGCAATTTAACCAATTCAGCCAATTTAGCCAATGCCACCAATTTAACAAAGTTAACCATTTTTAAAAAAAGAATTTGGTGTTTTTTTTAAGGGTCACCTTTTTTTTAAGGGTCACCTTTTGCCTTCTTGGATGACGGTTCTCCCTCTCTAGTGAAGAACTGGTCCAAGGATGTCTGCTTTTGCCGGCCCTTAAGCAGGTTCTTAAAATGGCTAAGGCAGACATTATCAAAATGGGCAATGGCATGGCTGGTGAGCACCTTCTCAGGGTGGTGCTTCTCCACATATGAAGACACATTGTGGAATTGCCGCAAAATGTCTTTAATTTCTGCCGTTGGCAAAGATGCCCCCGCAGCCTCCTCCTCCTGGCCCCTGTCGAAATGGAGCACTTCCTCATCCACGGGCGAGTGTTGCATCGCCGCCAAGGCCTTCAGGTCCTCTGTTGTCAGGTCCTCGTTGTGCTCCTCGATGAGTTCCTCCACGTCCTCGTTGTCCACGTCGAGTCCCAGGGACCTTGCGATGGAGACGATCTCGTGCACCTCTTCCTCTTCACCTGGCTCAGCACCCTCGGACTGTGACCCTTCCAAGGAAGAAGCATCAGGCCACAGCTTCCTCCACGCAGCAATCAGGTTGCGCCTGGTGATCTCCTGCCAGGCCAAGTCCACCATCTTCAAGCACACCACGATATCAAAATGCTGCTTCCAGAACTCTCGAAGGGTCAGCTGTGTGCTCTCCGTCACATCGAAGCAACGCTTGAACATGTGCTTGGTGTAGATCTTCTTGAAGTTGGCGATCACCTGCTGGTCCATGGGTTGCAAGAGGGAGGTCGTGTTGGGTGGCAGAAACTGGACCTTGATGAAGGAGAACTCCGCGAGGATGTCCTTCTCCAGGCCATGCGGGTGCGCAGGAGCATTGTCCAAGAGGAGGAGGCACTTCAAGGGCAAATCTTCTTCCTCCAGGTACCGCTTCACTGTCGGGGCGAAGACACTGTTGATCCACTCGACGAAAAGGAGGCGTGTGACCCATGCGCGGCCATTGGAGCGCCACATCACTGGCAACCTGTCCTTCTGGATGTTGTGTGCCTTGAAGGCCCTTGGATTTTCGGAGTGGTACACCAACAGGGGCTTGACCTTACAGTCCCCGCTGGCATTGGCACACAACGCAAGTGTGAAGCGGTCCTTCATAGGCTTGTGGCCTGGCTGTCTCCTCTCCTCCTGGGTGATGTAGGTGCGGCGAGGCATCTTCTTCCAGAAGAGGCCCGTCTCGTCGCAATTGAAGACTTGCTGCGGGACGTAGCCTTCCTCCTCCACCATGGCCTTGAACTTGACGACGAATGCTTCGGCGGCCTGGTGGTCTGCGCTGGACGCCTCGCCGTGACGGACGACAGAGTGGATCCCGGTCCTCCTCTTGAACTTCTCGAACCAGCCACGTGATGCTTTGAAGTCCGGGGTGGCTGGCTCCTCCTGCGAAGAAGTTCCTTCATCTGCCTCCCTGCTGGCCAGGTCTTCGAAAATGGTGGTGGCCTTCTCGCAGATGACCGAGGTGGTCACAGTGTCCCCGACTCGCTCCTTTTCCTTGATCCAGAGGAGAAGCAGGCGCTCCATCTCCTCGTGCTTCGGTGTCCTCTGCTTGGCAATCGTCGTCACGCCTTTCGCTGGAGCCACAACAGCTCTGATGGCCTCCTTCTGCTTGAGGACAGTGCCAATTGTCGAAGGGTTTCGTCCATACTCCTTGGCAATGTCCACCAAGCGCACGCCCCTCTCGTGCTTGGCGATGATGTCCTTCTTGTCCTCCAAGGACAAGGGAGCCCTCTTCTTTTTCTCACCGCTTGGCTTGGGAGCCATAGCTCAAGCCTAAAAAGGACAAAAGGCACAGGCACTGAGCAAAAGCCACAATTGGAAACCACCCCCACCCCCATGGTCACACTCTCTGGCCCAAACTTGCAAAAGTCCCACCCCACACTCTCAAATCATCACAGCCATGGCCAAAGCACACAAGAACACAAGCCCATAGACCAGAAACCCAAAATCTGAAAATGCCACCCTATGGTGGGACTCTCTGGCCCACATGGGACCATGGCCAAAGTTTCAAAACCCACACTCCACACTTTGAAAACAGAAAAAAAAAACCCAGCATGTCAAGCCCATAATCCACACATCTGAACATGCCACCCTAAAAGGAAAAAAAGCCAAAAAAGGCAAGCCAGCATGTCAAGCCCATAATCCACACATCTGAACATGCCACCCTAAAAGGAAAAAAAGCCAAAAAAGGCAAGCCAGCATGTCAAGCCCATAATCCACACATCTGAACATGCCACCCTAAAAGGAAAAAAAGCCAAAAAAGGCAAGCCAGCATGTCAAGCCCATAATCCACACATCTGAACATGCCACCCTAAAAGGAAAAAAAGCCAAAAAAGGCAAGCCAGCATGTCAAGCCCATAATCCACACATCTGAACATGCCACCCTAAAAGGAAAAAAAGCCAAAAAAGGCAAGCCAGCATGTCAAGCCCATAATCCACACATCTGAACATGCCACCCTAAAAGGAAAAAAAGCCAAAAAAGGCAAGCCAGCATGTCAAGCCCATAATCCACACATCTGAACATGCCACCCTAAAAGGAAAAAAAGCCAAAAAAGGCAAGCCAGCATGTCAAGCCCATAATCCACACATCTGAACATGCCACCCTAAAAGGAAAAAAAGCCAAAAAAGGCAAGCCAGCATGTCAAGCCCATAATCCACACATCTGAACATGCCACCCTAAAAGGAAAAAAAGCCAAAAAAGGCAAGCCAGCATGTCAAGCCCATAATCCACACATCTGAACATGCCACCCTAAAAGGAAAAAAAGCCAAAAAAGGCAAGCCAGCATGTCAAGCCCATAATCCACACATCTGAACATGCCACCCTAAAAGGAAAAAAAGCCAAAAAAGGCAACCCAGCATGTCAAGCCCATAATCCACACATCTGAACATGCCACCCTAAAAGGAAAAAAAGCCAAAAAAGGCAACCCAGCAAGCCAAGCCCATAATCCACACATCTGAACATGCCACCCTAAAAGGAAAAAAAGCCAAAAAAGGCAAGCCAGCAAGCCAAGCCCATAATCCACACATCTGAACATGCCACCCTAAAAGGAAAAA
Source organism: Sceloporus occidentalis (assembly GCA_023333645.1). NCBI lineage: Eukaryota > Metazoa > Chordata > Lepidosauria > Squamata > Phrynosomatidae > Sceloporus > Sceloporus occidentalis. The sequence goes on from JALMGF010000057.1 coordinate 3,321,195, forward strand.
AAGCCAAAAAAGGCAAGCCAGCACGTCAAGCCCATAATCCACACATCTGAACATGCCACCCTAAAAGGAAAAAAAGCCAAAAAAGGCAAGCCAGCACGTCAAGCCCATAATCCACACATCTGAACATGCCACCCTAAAAGGAAAAAAAGCCAAAAAAGGCAAGCCAGCACGTCAAGCCCATAATCCACACATCTGAACATGCCACCCTAAAAGGAAAAAAAGCCAAAAAAGGCAAGCCAGCAAGTCAAGCCCATAATCCACACATCTGAACATGCCACCCTAAAAGGAAAAAAAGCCAAAAAAGGCAAGCCAGCACGTCAAGCCCATAATCCACACATCTGAACATGCCACCCTAAAAGGAAAAAAAGCCAAAAAAGGCAAGCCAGCACGTCAAGCCCATAATCCACACATCTGAACATGCCACCCTAAAAGGAAAAAAAGCCAAAAAAGGCAAGCCAGCACGTCAAGCCCATAATCCACACATCTGAACATGCCACCCTAAAAGGAAAAAAAGCCAAAAAAGGCAAGCCAGCACGTCAAGCCCATAATCCACACATCTGAACATGCCACCCTAAAAGGAAAAAAAGCCAAAAAAGGCAAGCCAGCACGTCAAGCCCATAATCCACACATCTGAACATGCCACCCTAAAAGGAAAAAAAGCCAAAAAAGGCAAGCCAGCACGTCAAGCCCATAATCCACACATCTGAACATGCCACCCTAAAAGGAAAAAAAGCCAAAAAAGGCAAGCCAGCACGTCAAGCCCATAATCCACACATCTGAACATGCCACCCTAAAAGGAAAAAAAGCCAAAAAAAGGCAAGCTAGCACCCCAAGCCCATAATCCACACATCTGAACATGCCACCCTAAAAGGAAAAAAAGCCAAAAAAAGGCAAGCTAGCACCCCAAGCCCATAATCCACACATCTGAACATGCCACCCTAAAAGGAAAAAAAGCCAAAAAAAGGCAAGCCAGCATGTCAAGCCCATAATCCACACATCTGAACATGCCACCCTAAAAGGAAAAAAAGCCAAAAAAGGCAAGCCAGCACCCCAAGCCCATAATCCACACATCTGAACATGCCACCCTAAAAGGAAAAAAAGCCAAAAAAGGCAAGCCAGCATGTCAAGCCCATAATCCACACATCTGAACATGCCACCCTAAAAGGAAAAAAAGCCAAAAAAAGGCAAGCTAGCACCCCAAGCCCATAATCCACACATCTGAACATGCCACCCTAAAAGGAAAAAAAGCCAAAAAAGGCAAGCTAGCACCCCAAGCCCATAATCCACACATCTGAACATGCCACCCTAAAAGGAAAAAAAGCCAAAAAAGGCAAGCCAGCATGTCAAGCCCATAATCCACACATCTGAACATGCCACCCTAAAAGGAAAAAAAGCCAAAAAAAGGCAAGCTAGCACCCCAAGCCCATAATCCACACATCTGAACATGCCAGTAGCAAAACCCACAATCCACACTTTGAAAACACCAAAAAAAAAAACCCAGCACCCCACAGCAAAAGCATGGTCACACTGTCTCAGCCCACCCCACCCCACAAGAAGAAGGTAAAAATCCATCAACCTACCTGTAGAGAAATTCCTGATGGCCGGTCTTGATCCGAAGATACACCTGGCAAAGGCAGAAAAAGTCCAAAGGCCAGGAAAAGTCCGAACCTCAAGTGAACCCAAGAGTCAGAGCTCAGAATATCAACTCTTCCTCACACAGTCCACAGGGCCAGACAAAGAAGGCAGATCAATGGAAGCCGGCTTTTGTATCTCAAGCCAGGCCACCCCCCCAATTTCGTTAGCCAATACAGTTGATCAGCTTGATTTCGCAAGCCAATCACTGCTGCTAACGAAATTCAAAATTCGCGCCAAAGCTAACCCCTAACCCAGCCCCCTTAGGTTTCCGTTAGCCCTGGAAATCCCTGAAAAGCCTGTAGCTGCACTTTGCATCATTTGAATTTCGCGCCGAAATGAATTTCGTAACCCGAAAAACATTTCGTAACCCGAAACAGTTTTTTCCAATCCACGTTTTTCGTATCCCGAAAATTTCGTAACCCGATCATTTCGTATCCCGAGGCACCAGTGTACTTTGAAAAAGGAACAGCTTGTATTGAAGATACATGCAATAGAAGTGACTTTTTTGTCAGGAATGAAAGTATAAACATATCACTTTTATAACCATATCAATTAACCCCCCCCCCCATTAACCAATAAAGCTAATTAATTGGATAGCCTGTTCCCGCGCAGTGTTCTCCCATCCAGGATTCATGATTGTATGTATATATATATATATATATATATATATATATAATATGAAACCCCATCAATCCCAATCTAGTATGATACCATATGAAAATATAATAAGCATAAACCCATAACAACATAATACAATATAAAACTACTAATAACTCTCTATGTTCCCCGCTCCTTTTACAGAGAACAGTCTTTTAAAATCAAGCCTCTGTTACAAGGATGATTCCCACACATTCCAGGCCTAGCAAAGAAGCACATTCTTTAGCCATTATCTCCTTACCTCTTTATAGTATCTTCTGTTAAAGCATATAATAAAACATATTATTTTAACCCACCATAAATCCCATCTATCTTAACTCTAATTTAAACCTAAACCTATAACCCTTATGGCATGAATCCCTAAATGAATAAATGCATGAATAAAGGGATTAATGACATATTGTGACTTCAGGCTGGTGCTCCTTGCCTGCAGCAATGCAATGGGACCATTGTGAATTTAGGCTAATGCTGCTTACCTGTAGGTTTGAGATATGACCATTGCAACCTGAGGCTGATGCTTCTAGCCTGAAATATTGAGACTGGCCCATTGCGATCTCAGGCTGATTCTCGTTGCCTGAGAGACCGAGATTGGCCCATTGTGACTTCAGTCTGATGCTCCTTGGATGAAGGATTGAGACGGTACTATTGTGACTTCAGGATGGTGCTCTTTACTTGAAGGACTGAGACTGGCCCTTTGCAACCTCAGGCTGATGCTCCTTTCCTGAAAGATTGAGACCAGAGAACTGTCACTTCAGACTGGTGCTATATACCTGAAGGATTGAGACTGGCCCATTGCGTGTCAGTGTATAAGTGTCCTGTCATAAACATTAAAAATATTAGGGTTTGATTATTAGAGTTAAAGTAGGAGTTATAGTTGTAGTTCATAGTAAGTAGTGTAGAGTGATGGGTTATAGAAAGCATGTGGAGGGAAATGTTAGAAAGACAGATGATTAAGGAGGGCGTTTGGAAAGACGGATGGGGTTGCAGCTGGAGACTGGTTATCAAGGAGGAGTGAAGCTGGCTTGGGACCACCGTTCTTCAAGGTGAGGCTGTCTGGGGGAAGGGAAGGGAAATATAGACAACCTTGGTATCTATGCACCCTCCGCTTGTGTTGCTTTAGCTTGGGAATTGGGGGATGGCTTAGGGAGGGGTTGAGCTAGTTCCTTTGGACTTCAGACTTTGCAAAAAGGTGTTAATGGATGTTTCTGCCTGGATTCATCAATAAAGCTTCTTTAGTTTCAAATGGGTTTTATTTTTTGAGCACAGGACTGACTCCAGATCTCACATTGCAACTTCAGACTGATGCCCTTTGCCTGAGAGATAGAGACTGTCCATTGTGACCTCAGTCTGATGCTCCTTGCCTGAAGCATTGAGACGGGATTATTGTGATCTCACCCTGAGGTTCCTTGCCTGAAAGACTTAGATTAGACTATTATGACTTCAGGCTGGTGCTCTTTACCCAAAGCATTGAGACTGTCCAAATTGTGATCTCAGACTGATGCTCCTTGCATGAAGGATTGAGACAGGACTATTGTGACTTCGCAAAGATGCTTCTTTCCTGAAGCATTGAGACTGGCCCACTGTGACTTCAGTCTGATGCTGCTTGCCTGAAAAATGGAGACGGGACTATTGTGACTTAAGGTTGGTGCCTCTTACCTGCAGGAATGAGATGGGACTATTGTCATTTGAGACTGGTGCTTCATACCTGGAGGATTGATACTGACACATTATGACCTCAAACTGATGCTCATTGCCTGAGAGATTGAGACTGGCGCAGTGTAACTTAAGTCTGATGCTCCTTGCCTGAACAATAGAGACTGTCATATTGTGACCTCAGGCTGATGCTCCTTTACTGATGGATTGAGACTAAACTATTGTTAGTTCAGGAAGATGTTCTTTCCTGAAGGATCGAGACTGTCCCATTGTGATCTCAGGCTAATGCTCCTTGCCTGAAGCATTGAGACTGTGCATTCAAGCTCATGCTCCTGGGTTGAAGGATTTAGACTATCCCATTGTGACTTCAGGCTGATGCTTCTTTCCCGAAAGACTGGGGATGGCTCATTGTGACCTCAGGCTGATTCTTGTTGCCTGAGAGGTTGTGACTTCAGGCTGCTCCTTCCTTACCTGAACACATGAGACTGGCCCATTGCTATCTCAGACTGATGCTCCTTTTCTGAAGGACTGACACTAACTCATTGTGACTTTGGGCTGATGTTCCTTCCCTGAAGGATTAAGATGGGCTTATTGACTTCAGGCAGGTGTTCCTTACCTGAAGGATTGAGCCTGGCCCATAGCGACCAAAGGGTTATGATCCTTGTCTGAAGCATTGAGGCTGTCCCATTGAGATCTCAGCCTGAGGCACCTTTCCTGAAAGATTGTGACGGGACTATTATGAGTTTAGACTGATGCTCCTTGCCTGAAGGATTGAGACTGGCCCATTGAGATCCTTACCTGAAGCATTGAGATTGTCACATTGTGATCTCAAAGCCATCCAGTCCAACCCCCTTCTGCCATGAAGAAAATCTCAATCAAAGCATATCTGACAGATGGCCATCCAGACGCTGTTTAAATACCTCCAAAGAAGGAGACTCCATCATTCTCCGTTGAGGGAGTGTGTTCCACTGTCAAACAGCCCTTTCTGTCAAGAAGTTCCTCCTAATGTTGAGCTGGAATCTCTTTTCCTGGAGCTTGCATCCATTGTTCTGGGTTCTCTTCTCTGGAGCAGCAGAAAACAAGCTAGCTGCCTTCTCAGTATGACATCCCTTCAAATATTTAAACAGGGCTTTCATATCACCTCTTAACCTTCTTTTCTCCAGGCTAAACAGCCCCAGCTCCCTAAGCCTCTCCATTGTGGTGACCCTCCTCTGGACATACTCCAAACTTGTCAATGTTGATCCTGTCCTCTGGAGCATTAGCTACTCCTCCTAGTTTGGCATCATCTGCACATTTGATAAACATGTCCTCTATTAAAGCAGGGCTGCACAAGTTGTATCCCACCAAAGGATGAAAAGCGAAACACTTGACGGAACGGAAATAGAGAGTAATCATATTAATTCCCCAATAACTAAACAAGAGGTAGAAAGAGTAATACAAGATTTAAAAGGATTTAAATCTCCTGGCCCAGACGGATTCACATCTATATTTTATAAAACCTTTAAAAATGAACTGAGTGAGCATTTGACTAAAATTTACAATGAAATATTGGATAATAAAATAATCCCAGAAACATGGAAACTATCTGAAATTATATCAATACTTAAACCCAATAAAGATCCAGCCAATTCCAAATCTTATCATCTGATCACATTAAGCAATCAAGATTATAAAATATTAATGAAAATCCTAGCCAAGAGATTAAAACAATATTTACCTATTTTAATTAAAGAAGAACAATATGGATTTGAGGAAGCCAGATATATTTATGAACCAATAAGGAATATATTTAATATAGTACATCATGCCAAACAATACAAAAATAAATTAGCTTTGATGGAACTAGACGTTTACAAAGCATTTGATTCAATAAATCATGAATATCTATATAAAATTGTAGGGATTTTGGATTAGGGGAAAGGTTTAGTGAAACCATCAAAGAAATATCTAATGAAACAGAAGAACAAATCATGACAAATGGAGAGAGATCAAGAAAATCTAAAATGAAAGTGGAGTAAGGCAAGGTTGTCCAGTTTCCCCTTTATTATTTATATTAGCAATGGAAGCGTTTGCAAATATGATTCGGGATCAGAAGAGATAAAGGGACATGAAATAGATAAAGAAGAGATAAAGGTGGATTCATTTGCAGATGATGATCCTCCGATAATGACACAGAAACCGAATGAAGCTGTAAGCAAGTTATTGGAAATATTTCAGACGTTTGAAAACATTTCTGGGCTTACATTTAATATGGATAAATCAGAGATAATGTTTATGAATACGAATTGGCCGGAACAAAAAGAAACCCAAAAGGATTGAAATTGGGGATTAAAAATATGAGATATTTAGGTGTAAATTTACCAATTAAGTTAGATAATATTGTACAAGGTAATTATAATCAATTAAGGGGGAAATTAATAATCAAATTTCTAAATGGACAAGTAAAAATGGGAAAATGTTAACAAAAATCAGAATGTTTAAAACGGTGGTATTACCAAAGATTTTATATTTATTTCAAAGGATCCCAGAAATAATTCCTAGTAAAGTTTTAGAGAAATGGGAAAGGTCAATATTAAAATGGATATCAGGGAATAAAAAAGCCAGACTATCTAAGGCATTATTATATGAGCATCAAAGTAATGGAGGATGGGGAGCTCCATCCCTGGAATGATATTTTGAGGCGGTTCAATGGCTAAGAATGATAGAGGCAGAATATAACCATAATATAAAGTGGGTTGAATTAGAAAGAGAGAGCAATCAATTGGAGTATGTCTCTATCTTTCAGGAGAAAATATGGGGGAGATATGAATTTTAAACATGAGGACACTCTGAGGGGCTGCCATTGGCTGGAACCCCTGTCCCTCCCACCATCCCTGGCTACTTTGTGTTCTAGCATCCATTTTGTGTTCCAGTGGCCATTTTGTTCCAGAACCTTCTGTGAGGCGTCAGTTGAACAGAGGCCTCTCTTTTTCTCCTGAGGCTCCAGAGTCAGAAGGAGGCCAGGCTCCTTGGGCCAAAAGGAAGGAAGTGTGTCCCTTTGTGTGTCTTTTGTGTCTCTTTTGTGAGAGGGTTTTCTTATTACACAGCTCTGCTCCTTCTGGGGAACATGGGTTTTAAAAGGGATCAGAAATGGGAGGATAGTTTTAATACAAGCCTTATTCTTCTTCTTCACAAACATTGGGCTTTGGCTTCAAAGAGGAGGCTAGTCCCCCAAAAAAGGCCAAAAGGAGCTCCTTTGGGAGGTTTTAAAAGTCTCCCCAATTTCCTTATTAATAGATTTTCAGGCAAGAAGGAAGTAGAGAGACCAGAATAACTCATATTACCAAGAATGAAACAAGACATGGGTGCTTCTGCCCTTTTACAACCATCTCAGGCTGTATCTGCACTGAAGAAATAATCCAGTTTGAAACCGCTTTAACTCTCCTTGCTCCATTTTGTGGAATCCTGGGATTTGTAGTTTGTTGTGGCACCAGAGCTCTCTGGCAGACAATGTAAAATCCCAGGATTCCATAGCACTGAGTGGTTAAACCGGTGTCAAAGTGCCTTATTTCTATAGTGCAGATGCAGCCTTCTTGGGAAAAGGGCTGATGATGGGGAAAAGCACTGGGGACCTCTGGGGCTTTCAGCAGATGATTTATTTATTTATGATGCACTCATTTCACATCTATCTACAGGGACATAACCAGGGCCCTCTCCAATTCCCCATCCCCTAATCTCCAACCACTCCAAGAAGGCATGGAGTATCTGTTGTGTATGAGAGCTGCAGTGAATCTGTGCTAGGTCCAGATGGTGTTATTTGGTACAGAGGGAGGAACGGGATGCCCACCTCTGCATTGGTCCAAAGGAGGCATATGTCACCTGCGTATGTCACCAGCACGATGCTGTTCTCTGTCTCTTTGAGTGCTGCAGGGTTTCTTGCCAAGCCAATCCTAACCCTGGTCCCTTTTCTCAGGAACTTCATCTCGGCCTGTTTGGACACGGCTTTGGGCCTCTCTTGCTGGAAGTGACCAAGTGCAGGGCCACCAGGACCCCTTGACCACCTGATGGCCGACACAGAGGCCAAGCGGAGGGAGTTGGGCTCCAACAGAAAGAGGCTGCCGAAGTACAAAAGCTCTTTGGTGAGTCACTATCCTATTAGCTTCATCTGTGTCACTTCTGGGCAAATTTATGAAAGGAAGCAAATAATATACTGTCCAAGTTTGGCAGAGACAGTCCTGGTTAATCCTCTGTCACCCCACTTCTTCAGGGGCTTTTAAAAATGTCCCAGTTGGTCTATCCTCCTCCCACTTTCCCCCTTCTCAGCTCACTTCAGTTCCTGAGTGCAACTGAGTTTACAGCCTATCAACTCAAAAGTGGGGAGAGGAGAGGAAAGAGGGAGACTGGATATGGCCCTTCCCAGGAGGTTGAAGCAAAAGCAAACTGCTGTGCCTTTCCTAGCATGTGTGATCTTCCTCATAAACAACTTTGGCCATCTTCACTGCCTTCTGGGTTGCTTGTCCACATGTGTCTTGTTTTTCCCATCAATGAAATGTTAGGGGCTATGGGAGAATGTCTCTGGATATAAATTGGGGGTGGGCCCAGTGACCCTTAAGCCCAGAGTGCTCCCCATAACTGCTTTATAAAAATGACATTTGCCTCCGAAATCTGGCAAGAAATGTCTAAATGCACCATAATTCTTTGGTGGCTAAATGTACTGTATGTGTTGAGATAGTCAGTATCCTAATTCAGCATCAATATCCCAGCCATGGCCTAAATTATATTGTTGATTATATTGTATATTATATTGAAAAGATTCTAGACAAACTGGATCTCAAAGGCAGTAGCTTTTTTCTTGCTGACAGCATTTAAAGTTTATTTCCTGGACTGAATTCTAAAGTGATCAAATAATATTTGGATGCACCATGTGCTTTCCTCCCCTTTGGCTTAGTCACTCTCTGGATGAGGGCTATTTTCTGTTTCAGGTGACCTTTGCTGATGTGGCAGTATATTTCACCGAGGACGAATGGAAACTTTTGACGAAGAAGCAGAGACTTATGTACAGTTCTGTAATGATAGAAAATTATGAGAATGTGGCCTCTGTGGGTAAGGAACCAGAATCCACTAGCATTATAGAATCATAGGGTTGGAATAGACCACAAGGGCCATCCAGTTCAACCCTCTTCTGCCATGCAGGAATACACATTCCAAGCACCATCCAGCCTTGGTTTAAAGACCTCCAAAGAAGAGAACTCCACCAAACTCTAAGGAAGTATATTCCACTGTCGAAGAGCTCTTACTGTCCCAAAGTTCCTCCTAATGTTTAGGTGGAACCTCTTTCTTTGTCGTTTGCATCCATTGTGGTGTCTCTTTTTCTCTGTAGCAGCAAAAAGCAAGCTTGCTGCATCCTCAGTACAACCCTTTCCAACATTTAAACATGGATATCATATCCGCTGTTAATTTTCTTTTCTCCAGGGTAAACATACCCAGCTCTCTAAGCCGCTCCTCATAGGGCTTGATGGTTTCCAGATCCTTCACCATTTTGGTTGCCCTCTGGGCATGTTCCAACCTGTCAACATCCTTTTTGAATTTTGGAGGCCAGAACTGGACACAGGATTATTCCAAGTAAGGCCTGACCAAAGCTGAATAGAGTGGCACTATTACTTTCCTTGATCTAGAAACTATACTCGTATTGATGCAGCCTAGAATCACATTGGTCTTTTTAGCTGCCGCATCACACTGTTGGTCCAAGTTCAACTTGTGGTCTACTAGGAGTCCTAGATCTCTTTCAAGCATAGTTTAATTGTGATAGCAACATCCTGTAGAATATTTGAATTTGTAGTTTAGTGAGGCAGTATTGCTCTCCACTTTATAAGGATTCCAAATACCGCATTGTAAACTGCCAATTGTCAGAAGCAAGTTCTGTGGTTCATCCAGAATAGTATTGGGGTCTAGGAGGGATTGTTAGTAGTTTAAATGCTAGTAGTTTTAAGTAGTTGGTAAGGATATTGGGGCCTAGAGTGGCTTCGGGGAAGGGAAGCAGTTGTGGAGGCTGTTAACTGCCTGGTCTGTGAACTCTGGGTGCCAGACATGCCCCAGGGGGGAGAGGCGCATGTGAACAGTGGAAGAAGAAGGCAAGAGGTACCTTGGCAGCCGGGCTGGTTAGGGGCTGAAGGGGAGGAAAAGGGAGGAGTGTGAAGGTAGTTAATGACGGAGGGAAAAGGTTTAGACACTTCAGAGACATCTTAGATTTATTAATGGACCCTTCTGCCTGAGTTTCTCAATAAACCTTTTGGTGGAAGCAAAGGACTTTTTAATTCCGAAACTAAGTTCCGCCCCCAGATATCTCACCAATGCTAGGATTTTGTAGGAAGACAGCATGGAGATTACCAGTAATGCATTTCTCATTGAAATGGTAGCACATCTCTGAGTATGTTTCCTTTTTTGGCCCTCTTCCAGCCTTTTGAGGTTCTGCTTCACTTCCCAAAAGGGATGCAATGGGATACTGAGGCACAAAACTTTATTCCTATTTTAAGGCAATACAATGTGCAGTTGCCCCTGAGATCCCCAGGGGGCCAATGTGACGTCCCCAATCCCCAACAGTAGCCCATCCCTGTCTTAGATATGTCTTAATACTGCTCCCTGGTGCTTGATCCTCACCAAAACAAGTCCAGGTCCCAGCCCCCTTGCTTTGCCTTTCCCAATGAGTAATTTGTATATGGATTATCCTGCCTTTCTCAACAAATGAACCTCAAAGTGTTCCTTTTATGCATCACACTCTGTTGGTGTGTGTCTGTGATAGAGAGAAAGAGCGAATGTGAAAAACAGAAAGGCAGGAAAGAGATGGTGAAGGTGAAATACTGATGGAGGACACCTGGCTGAATGAAACTACGTGTGAAAGGGATCTGGTAGTCCAAGTAAACCACAAGTTGAACATGAGTCAACAGTGTGATGCGGCAGCTAACAAGGCCAATGCAATTTTAGGTTGCATCAATAGAAGTATAGTGCCAGGATCAAGGAAAGTAATAGTGCCATGGTATTCTGCTTTGGTCAGGCCTCACCTGGAATATTGTGTCCAGTTTGGGGCACCACAATTCAAAAAGGATGTGGAGAAACTGGAGCATGTCCAAAGGAGGGCAACTGAAATGGTGCAGGATTTGGAAACTATGAGGAATGACTTGGGTAACTAGGGAGGTTTAGCCTGGAGAAGAGAAGGTTAAGAGGTTATATGATAGCCCTGTTTAAATATTTGAAGGAATGTCAAGCTTGTTTTCTGCTGCTCCAGAGACTAGAACACGGAACAATGGATGCAAACTGCAGTAAAAGAGATTCCACTTCAACATTAGAAGGAACTTCCTGACAGTAAGGTCTGTTCGACAATGGAACAAACTTCCTCTGAGATTTTGGTGGAGTCTCCTTTCTTCGAGATCTTCAAACAGAGGCTGGATGGCCATCTGTCAGGGATGCTTTGATTCCTACATGGCAGAATGGGGTTGGACTGGATGGCCCTTGTAGTCTCTTCCATCTCTATGATTCTAGGCCTCTGGGAGCCAGGAGGGGGAGGCAGGAGCAAAGCCAGGATCGCCTAGCTCTGTGCGGAGAGAAAGGGACCTCTGGGAAGGGCCAGGAGAGGGGCCTTGGGGATTGGGAGGCAGCCACCAAGCTCACAGATTATACTGATGATGATGATGATGATGATGATGATAATAACAAGTTTTATTTGTATTTACCCACCTCTCTCAATGGAGCGAGGCAGTATTACAACCGTAAAATAGCCACAAAACAACAATAGCATCCAATTTACACACAGTAAAACAACAAAACGCTTGAAACTCAATTTGAGACAAATAAAAACATCATTTAAAATGCACAGTTGTGATCAGAAGTGGGCTTTTTCCTTAAGTTCTTTACAAGAGGTCAGCTGGGTAAGCCTGCCAGAAGGGATCCGTCTTAAGTGCTTTCTTGAAAGTATCCAAGGTGGTGATAAGACAAAAAAGAAACGACACGAAAGAAGAAGGGAGTGGTGGTGGGGAAGGGGATGAGGTCCAGCAGTTCTTCTCTACCTCCGAGTCCTGGACCAAGGGAGATGGACTGGAGGGAGGGCTTGGGTTCCTAATGGATGGGTCCAGTGACCAATCTGTCTGCCGCATTTTGAACTAACTGAAGCTTCCGAACTTGGTACAAAGGTAGCCCCATGTCGAGCACTGAACTTAAGAACTGAACTTGAAATCAGGCCCTTGTTTTCATACATATTAAGGGTTTCATTTAGCAATTATGAGCAATCTCTATGAAGAGAAGAAAGGGTAACACCAAAATTCCTTTTTCTCTCATGTTTCCTTTCCAACCTGAGCTTGCTTAGCTCTGTGGTTGATTCCAGAGGCCCTTTGTCACTCGAAATGCTGGAGTCTGGGGAGGACACTCGCAAGTGCTATGCTTTTAGGGGAATTTCATACTTAGCTCAAAGGAGAGATTAAGGCAACAGTGACCTCGGGATTCATCCCAACTATACCAGGCCTGAAAGCACACAGAACTCCAGAGGAATTTCAAATAGGTTTTTGTGATTTATTTAGGGGGAAAGCAAAATACACGCATACACACACATTTACACATATAGGTGTTCACACGCGCACACAAGAACTGGGTAACAAAGGTGGGAGTGGTGAATAGTGTAAGGCTTTCCTAATGGTAATACATTACCTAGATGGATCTTGATCCCAATTGCTGAGGGTCCAGAAAGGGGAGAGAAGTCAGTAACTGCTAAAGCAAGTGGGGCTGGTGAGTGAAGTGAGGTGTATAGCAATGTAAACCAACGGAGTGTCTGTCTGCAACTGGACTGACGCTGAAGAACAGCCAGTTGGGGCTGATATTTATACTGAAATTGTCGCTTAGGGGCAGAAACAGAGCATTCGGAAAGGTTTAAATTGCTTTAGGATGTTTCCTGGATAGGGAAAGAATTGTCTGAAACTGAAATAAATGCAATGGGTGCTTGGTGGAAATACTTCAGCCAAACAGGATTGTCACACCGGCTCTTAGATCCTTCTTGGCTCTGAATTCTGGTCCCATTCACAAGGCAATGTATAGCACAGTCTGAAGGCGACACTCCCAGAGCTCAACAATAACATAGCAGAGTACAGAAGCAAATCTCCAGATATGTATTAACCACTTTCAGCACTTAGAAGTAACTCACACACAGTTGATTTCCTCCAAGTCCTTGGAGGTTCTTTATCTTGAGTTACAATATAAAACAAATGTTTACCAGCTCTCCTCTCTGACTTCCATCAACTTGACAACCTCTTCTAAACACACCACCAACCCACATCAATCCACATGTGAGCTGCATACTGTATTGGTTGTGAGTCATCTCCTGGTGCCACACAGCATGAAGCATCCTCTGCTGTTAGCTTGCATCATGCCATGTGCTCTGACTAAACACTCTATGGCAGTCTCACAGGAAATGATGCCACTTTCCAATTAAAATAGTTTTACATATATTTAATGGAATGTTTTTCAATGGCCTGACTATCTGCTTCTACTGATTTCCTCATGGCACTTCCCCTTCAATCTCTTCTTTGGTAGCTCCGATGAGTAAGGATACAATGATTATGTGGATTTGGGGGCATCCAGAACAGGGTCATGCTCAGGTCTCTCACACCAATGTTATTAATTTAATCTCAAATAGGAAGGGGTGAATGTGGGGCTAAATGTTGGGGTAACACTTTCCTCTCTTAACACTGAGATTCAATCTTGTCTGTCATTGCCCCCCTTTACAGAAGAACTTGTCAGTCATGAGAGAGTCCACATAAGAAAGAAGTCACATAAATTCCAGCACTGTGGGAAATGTTTTTCTCAGAAGTCACACCTAGTGAGACATCAGAGAGTCCACACAGGAGAGAAGCCATACAAATGCCAGCATTGTGGGAAATGTTTTCCTCGGAAGTCAAGCCTTGTGATACATCAGAGAGGCCACACAGGAGAGAAGCCATACAAATGCCAGCATTGTGGGAAATGTTTTTCTTCGAAGTCTGACCTAGTGAAACATCAGAGAATCCACACAGGAGAGAAGCCATACAAATGCCAGCATTGTGGGAAATGTTTTTCTTCAAAGTCAGACCTAGTGATACATCAGAGAGTCCACACAGGAGAGAAGCCATACAAATGCCAACGTTGTGGGAAATGTTTTTCTTCAAAGTCAAACCTAGTGACACATCAGAGAGTCCACACCGGAGAGAAGCCATACAAATGCCAGCATTGTGGCAAATGTTTTTCTATGAAGTCAGTCCTAGTGATACATCAGAGAGTCCACACAGGGGAGAAGCCATACAAATGCCAGCATTGTGGGAAAGGTTTTCCTCAGAAGTCAAGCCTTGTGATACATCAGAGAGGCCACACAGGAGAAAAGCCACACAAATCCCAGATATGAACTAACACTCTTTTTGTCAGTAAGGAATGTAAAAAACGTATTTTCAGTCCAGCAGTGCTAAGAAAAGGCTGTAGTGGTTTTGCTTGTAATGTTTGTCTGTCCATATGTCTGTTTAATTTTTAAAGTTATATTTTGTCAAGATTAGGTTTTAATTTCTAATAGTATAGATAATGGCTTTGGGTTGTAAATTTGGCTGGGGATTGTGGGTCATGGTATAGGTTAGGTAAATGGGGGGCTGGGATTTGTTGCAGCTGGTTAGAATAGCTATGAGAATGATAGCTTTTGCAATGTGTGGGATGTTGGTTTAAGAAAGTTGGGGGCAGGTATTAACACAAAGGGCTAGTTTTTGGGAATGACAAAGGGGGACCTGTTACCTGTGGGGCATAGACTGTGGGAATTGGAGGTGGGGCTAGATTTGGAAGAGGGTGATGTTTTAGGTTTCTGGGTTTTAATGTATTGTTTGGCTTGGAGTGGGCACTTCTAGGCTTAAACACTGAATTTCTATGTGTTCTCAATAAAGTTCTTTGCTATTTCAACACACTGGACTCTTTGATGCACAGGAGTTCTGAATTTGCCCAAAACTGACCCTTTCTTCTCTCCTCAGTCCTCAGCTCCATTCCCAGCCATAAGAACAGCAGACGAAACACACACACACACACACACACACACACACACAAACATACAGGATACACAGGGACAGCTATATTTCCAAACTAGAGCCTTCCTTTCCTGCATTTCCCTCCTGAGTGCAGCTCTGCACCTTGGGCTCCATTGCGGTCTCCTCAAAGGAGGGAAGGGAGGCTGCTGAACCCCCGGCACATACCTTCCTTTCCCGCAAAGGCCACTAGCGGAATAAGCAGCACCAGCTAGGCCCTGGCAATTCCTGTGCATGCTGAGGAGGGGCCTTTGGGGCCATATATGCATGCACACGAAGCCATTCCTGCCCTCACAGTCTGTTCTGAGGGAGGGAGGGAAGTGGGGAGTGCCCTCGTTCATTCAGAGGAATGGTTGGAGGGTCTTCTGGGGGTCCTTTGTGGGGTTATAGGAAGAAAGGAAGTCCCTCTTCTCCCCCCAAAGAAAGTCAGGGGTCCTGCAAGGCCTCCTCACTCTCTTTCCTTCCCTGGTCCCTCCTCGGGTATTCTTTGGGCCCCATGTTCTTGGGGGTTTATTATGAGAAGAGAGGGCAGGGGGGGACCCTTGGAGAGAAGCATGGCCATGGGGATCCAAAGGTTAAAAGGGCTTTGAGGAGCCCCTTCCCTCCTGGAAAGTGGGGCAGAGGAGAGACCCTCCCTTCTGATGCCTCATTTGGGACAGAGTTTAATAGGATTGGAAACAACATTTTTTTGTGGGGGGGGGGAGTTTTCTCTGGAGTCCTGGGAGGAGGTGGCTCTGGGAGGAGAGAAGAGCCAAAATCAAGACCAAAACCAAGAGAAGGGACACAGAGGGACCTTAAAGCTCTGGCAATCCCCTGGCAACCTGGGAACTAGGCTTAGAGGCCCACTGGATCCGGATTGGGCATCCTCCCTCAAATACTTACCTTTTCCTTCACAACAACCCTGCAGAGGAGGACCAACAGAGAGACCCACAGCCCCATAAAGATCCTCCCCCAGTTCTGGGACCATGCTGAAAGGGCTTTGGACCCCCATCAACGGATGTTGTTGTTGTTATTATTATTATTATTATTATTGCACCTTTTCTCAAAGGAATCAAAGCAGATTACAGCAATAAAATAACAACCCTTCTCCCAATTATAAAAACATTAATCAACCCTTAAAAAGCTATTAAACAGCAAGAAAATTTAAAACATTCCAAACACAATACAGTAAAATAGTTTTTGGGGGCAAGAATTGGATCATTTTCTGAAGGTGAGAGGGGAGGGCAGGAACGATAGATAACAATTTCCATCACACTAATGATGGCAGGAGTAAGGGTCAGTGGGAGGGAGAGGCAAGTCAATAGATGTCATCTAGTCTGGAAAGAGATCCATCTTAATAGACTTCTTAAAGGCTTCCAAGTTGTTAATAGGATGGATCTCATTCGGGTAGTTCCAGAGTGAACCAACACCTTGTATCTTGCCTGGAAACTAATGGGCAGCCAATGGAGGGATTTAAGAACCGGTGTAATGTGGGCAGTTCTAGAAGTGCCTGTAACCAACCTGGCTGCCATATTCTGTACGAATTGAAGTTTCCAAACTTGGCCCAAGGGTAGCCCCGTGTAAACTGCATTACAGAAGTTGAGCCGAGAGGTGACCAGCGCATGTACTACTGTTTCAAGGTCTCCCTGCTCCCCGCCCCATGTCTCCAGATGATCTCACCTAGCAGCTTCATGTAAATGTTGAATAGCATTGGGGACAGAGTTGCGCCTTGAGGGACGCCCGACTTGAGCTCCCTCTTGGACGAACAACTGTCCCCAAGGGACAGCATCTGGAATCTGCCTGAGATGTAGGACCTGAACCACTGGAAAGCAGTGCCCTCAATTCCCAACTCTCTCAGGCGTTCCAGAAGGATACCGTGGTCACTGGTATTGAAGGCCGCTGAGAAGTCCAAGAGCACCAGCAGGGTCCCACTTCCCCTTTTCAAAGAGCTTTCGATGCTCAAACTGAGTTCATCGACTAAGGCGACCATGGACTCCGTAACCTGCCTTAAATCCGGTTTGAAATGGACTTAGAAAATCTGTTTCTTCGAAGACTGCTTGGAGTTGAATGGTGTCTGTCTTCTCGATTACCTTCCCTAAGAATGGTAAGAGTGAAACTGGCCTGTAATTGTTTCTGTCCAGGGGGTCAAGGGAAGGCTTTTTTAGAAGCGGTTTAACCACCGCCTCTTTGAGTCAAGATGGAAGACAGCCTTCCCTGAAAGATGCATTAGTTATGTTTTTTAGCAGCATCTTGATGGTATTTCCCCCTGGACGGCCAGCCAAGACGGGCAAAGATAGAGAGAACAAGTCGTCTTTTACATACTCCCAAGGAGCTTGTCCACATCTTCTGTACTAAGTGACTCAAACTGATCCAGAATAACAGTATAGGCGGAGGCTCTAGATACCTCTCCTGTCGCCTCTGTCGTAATGCTGTCATCCAAATCAGCTCTTCTCTGAGAGATCTTGTCTGCGAAGTAGTTATTAAAAGCATCACAGCAACCTTTCGTAGGTTCTATTAAAGAGTCAGGGTGAGGGACATTTGAGTCAAGTCCCTTATCACCCTGAATAGCTCTGATGGACTAGACTTTGAAGACACAATAGATGCAGAGCAGAAGGACTTCTTAGCTGCATCTTATCAGGTATGAGTCGATATTTCTGCCAGCGACATTCTAGCCATTGTCCTGCCCTCTTCATTATTTTGAGATCTTAAGTATACTTAAGTATAAATAAAATAAAACAAAATTTAAAAAATAAATAAAAGCATAATGCTTTCAACAGTATCCTCTTATATCTACGCAGATAACTTTAACACTTATCAGATATCTTTGTAATCTTAAGTACCTCGTCTATTTACTCACTCGACCAGTAACTGCGTAGTATTTCCTCTAGTTCCTTTCACAAGTTTGTTGTTCCAAATAATCCTGCACCGGATACCAATCCTCCCTGGATTTATCTAGTGAACCAGATCTGATCAGACAAGTAAGTTTATCATTCTCCATTCAATCGTAAGGTTTCTCTTCCCAATCTCAAAAACCCGGTATCTCTACTCTTTCCATCTTCTCGCGTATAACAGTCTGGCAGCAGAGATCCAATAAAACAAAATCCTTCCAAATTCATTTCCATTTCTTTACTAAGTATTCCAAGTAGGACTATCTTAGGATGTTTTACTGTTTTTATTTGAAGGATCTCTGACATAGCTGCCTGTATTTCCCCCAGAATTGTGTGGCCTTCCAGCATTTCCACCAGATGTGTCTCATGGACCCTCTTCCTTCCCCACATTTCCAGCGTCTGTCGCTTGTGTCCTTATACATATGGGCTGTTCTGATGGGGGTCAGGTACCACCTGAACTCATCTTAAAATATTGTTCCTTCAGATCCATAGGGAACCTATGTTTGAGCCTTTTTGGCCAATTTCCCTCCCATTCCTCTAGTAAAATGTTTTCCCCGCAGTCCTTCGCCCATTTTGCCATACAGTCTTTAATAGTCTCTGATTCTGTGTCTAATTTAAGTAGTTCTTTATATAACTTGGAAATAATCTTATCTCCATTTCCCAGTAATATCTTTTCTGATTCTGTTTCTGATTCTAACCCAGATAGGCCTTCTGTCTTCTTCTCTAAACTTAACTTTTCAGAAGGTTGTCTATAAATATGCCGCTGGTACCTGAGACCTTGTGATACCCATCGTTAGGGGATTTCATAATAAGGTCACCTCATTCCTCTTCTCTTACTAATTCCTTATATGTTACCCATCTTCCTTTCGTAACCTCTTCTCTTTGATAAAACGCCTCATTGGTAAAGACCCATAATGGGATCTTCCTATTAATATGGTTTTTACATTTCTGCCAGACCCTAAATAATGTTCTTCTGAAACAGTGGTTCAAAAATTCTTTGTTGGCTTTCACCTTGTTGTAAAACATATATGCATGCCAACCAAAGAAATTATCCACTCCTCTAATTGTAAAAGTTTTCTGTTCTTAGAGTAATCCGTTCCCTAAGACACTGTAGACTAGCTGCATAAAAGTAGATTTGTAAAGATGGTAAACCCAAACCTCCTCTTTGCGTGTTATCATCTATTAGAGATTTAAATCTGATTCTAGGTCTTTTCTTGCCCAGATGAACTTTTGCAGGTCCTTCTGCCGTTCTAAAAATGGTTTGTCATTAAGAAGGATAGGTATAGTCTGAAATGAAAATAGTAATTTAGGCAGTATGTTCATTATAACTGCCCTGATCCTTCCCAAGAGGGATAGTTTGCGTTTAGCCCATCTATTGAGACCTTGGTTGATATCACCCCATATTTTCTTGTAGTTGTTTTTAAACAGGTCGCAGTTTTTAGAGGTAAACTCAACACCTAGATATTTGACCTTTTCTTCTACTTTAAAGCCAGTCGCCTCTTCTAGATTTTCCTGATTGTTCTTTTGTTAAATTCATTGGTAACATTTTTGTCTTATCCCTGTTAATCCAGAAACCTGAATGCTGTCCATATTCCTTTAACTTATAAAGTAGGAGATCTACACTTTCTATTGGGTCAACTAAGTATATCACCACATCGTCTGCGTATAGTTTAAGTTTGTACTCTTCCTGTTTTATTTCAAGGCCTTTGGTCTTCTTATCTTCTTTAATGCTAGTACTCAGAGTCTCTAAAGTGGCCATAAATAACAAAGGTGAGAGGGGTATCTCTCATTACAGGTAACGCCTTCGCTTTCCCCCCATTAATAATAAGTCTCGCTGTTTGTTTTCTATAGATTGCATCTATCCAGCTGATAAAGTTATCTCCTAGAACCATTTTTCTTAAGGTTTCCAGCATTAAGTTCCAATTAACTTCATTGAACGCCTTTTCGGTGTAGAGAAAAATCATAGCTGCTTTTTAATCTATTTTCTTCTCATAGAAGTCTATAATATTTAGTAAATTCCTCGTGTTGTTTCTAAAGTGCCTTTTTGGGAGGAAGCCCATTTAGTCTCCGTTTATGATATTTTTTAGGGGTTTTAAAAATCTTTCTGCTAAGACCATTGCAAAGATTTTGTAATTGTTGTTAAGGAGAGAAATCGGTCTGAAATGTTTCACCTCCAGCAGCTCCTTACTTTCTTTAGGAATCAGTGCAATATCATCTATCTTCCAAGAGTCAGGCGTTCTTCTTTGTGAGAGTCTATCCATGATTTCTACTAGGGGTTTAAGTAGCTCTTTCTGTAAGCTCTTGTAATACATTGTGCTTAGGCCATCTGTCCCTGGCGTTTTGGGTGCCTTGGTTTTAATGATTGCTTCTAGCACCTCAGTAGCCCTTATTGGTTTATTAAGTTCAATTCTCTGTTCTTCATCAATCTTTACTACATCTTGTCTGTCCAAAAATTCTTGTATCATCTCCTGGAAAATACATTCTTCTTTGTGTAGATTTGTGAAATATTTATATAAACATTCTTTCATATGTTTTTGGTTGGAATAAATCTCGTCCCCTTCTTTAACACTTGAAAAGATTTGTTTCTCCTTTTCCTTTTTCAGTTTCCATGCTAAGCATTTCCCAGGTTTATTATCATTCTCAAAGTGTTTCTGTTTGATGTATCTTGATTTTTTCTCCTGGTCTTCTATTAGCCTTGTGGATATTTCCTTTTGAATCTTCTTAATCTGTCGTTGAATCATTTTGTTTTGGGGGTTTTCTTTAAGTAATTGTTCCTTATCTTTTAACTTTTCCCGTAGTTCTTTCCAATTCTTTGCTCTATTTTTCCCCTTTCGTAAGATTGCTTCATATAGAAACCCCTCATTACCGCTTTCCTTGTGTCCCAGACGATCTCTGGGCTAACTTCTCCATTCAGATTTTCTTCAAAGAAGGATTTAAGTGGGGTGTTTTTGCTTTATCTAGAATTTTTCCCTCTTTTAACAAAGTTTCATCTAGTCTCCATATCAGTTCCTTAGGTTTATTCTTCAGAGACAATAAAATTGGACCATGATCCGATAGGATTTTTGGCAGGGTTTCTCCTGCTTCCACCATTGTGCTAATAGTCGGGGAAGTCAAGAACATATCTTTTTTCCACCAGGATTGATGGGTGTTTGAAAAGAACGTGAATCCTTAGACAGACCATACTTGATTTTCCAGTATCTTCTAATGTGAAGGCTTCTTTTGATTCAAAGAAAGATTTTGGCAATTTCTCTTGCTTTAAGAGTATTTTCTTGTCTGCTTTTCTATCTATCTGGGGGTCTATCACCCCATTCCAATCTCCCATCATTAAGGTCCTATTGCACAAACAGTCTGGCATTTGTCTTTTCAATTTTCCAAAGAACAGGCCTTTATTTCCTAAGGGTACATAAACTCCCACCATTAGGATCCTTTGGTCTTGTAAAGTAACTTCTACACCAACCAAGTATCCATTGGGGTCTGAGAATACCTCTTTAGATTCTCATTTATCCTTTACATAAATCACTACACCTTTTTTCCTCTTTTTTGAGGCTGCTATGTATTATTTCCCCAATTTGGTGTTTTTCTGCAATCTTATATCCTCTTTCTTTATATGGGTTTCCTGAAGGCAAATTACATCAAGTCTCTGTTTCCCTTAATAATGGAAAAGTTTACCTCATTCTTGGGGTCTGTTAATTCCTTTAACATTCAATGATAGGATGTCTGCCTTTTCCCGTTTCATCGTCACATTCTCCATCTATATCGTCCTCTCTTGTGTTTGGATCTGGTTTCCCAAGCAATTCTCCTTCTTCTGTTTCTTCTTCTAAGCTCTCTTCCTCCTTTTCCTCTTCTCCTTTCCCCGGGTTTTTTCTTTCTTCTTTCTGACTGCCCCCTTTATTAAGTTCTTTTTCATTCTCATGTAGAACATTTCTTTCTTTTTGTACCATTGATTTGGTATCTTTTTTGCTTGAATTAAAAGATAGGCCCTGAGTTAGTTCCCATTTGTAATAGATCCCATTGCTGCGCAAAACCTTAGTCAATGGTCCATATTCCTTCCTCTTCCTTAACAGTTTCCCAGAGATATCTTTAAACAATAACATTTCATTTTCTTCCATTTTGAATCTTGTATGAAAGTGTTGTTGTAGAATTGCTTCTTTCATTAGAGTCCTAACAAAATAAATCACAATATCTCTGGGCAGTCTCTTCTGTTTTGTGACCCAGGAGCTTACTCTAAACATCTTGTCCACCTCAAGGAGAAAGGTTTCATTATCTAGGTCCATAAATTCAGCCAAGGCCGGTATTATCCTTTTATATAGATCTTCGTCCTTCTGTTTGGGAAGACCTCTTATTCTAATATATCTCTCCCTAAATCTTTGCTCTAACTTAATTCTTTCTGCTGTATCTTCAGTATGTTCTTTTGTTAATCTCTCTATCTCTTTTCCCAATTTTTTATTGTCTTCCTCCAGGGATGTCACTCTTCCCCTGGTTTGTGTTAATTCTGATGTTATCTTTTCCAGAGAGTATTTATGTTAAGCAACAGGGTGGACATTAAACCAACAGAATCCCCAGACTTTAAGCTGAGGCAAATACATTCGATGTGGTCCATCTTATGGATAGGTATCCTGGCCAAAGCAAGATTGTATGCATGGACCAAAGGGACGTCCCCTTACCTGCTCACTGACGGAGAACCCGACTGGTAAGGCCTGAGCCCAGGAGGCTGAGCTATCATCACCCAGCCAGGTCTCTGTGAAACAAGACAGGTCAGCCTCTTCGTCCAGTAGGCGATCTTGGACTATTTGCATTGTATTTTTGACTGACCTGGCATTACACAAGAGCAGGGAAAGGGTCTGTGGCTGGTTTGGTATGCTCTCCAGCCCTTTTGGGACAGCAGGGTGAATGGAAGGGGAGAGAGATATCTGTCAGGGTCCTAATTGCAGCCCCTCTTGCAACACAAAAGGCAGTACTTTGAAAAAGGAACAGCTTGTAATGAAGAAGATACATGCAACAGAAGTGACTTTTATGTCAGGAATGAAAGAGAGTATAAACTTATCACTTTTATATCCATATCAATTAACTCCACTCCATTAACCAATAAAGCTGATTAATTGGATAGCCCTTTCCCGCACAGCGTTCTCCCACCCTTTTCTGCTCAGTGTCCTCCCATCTGGGATTCTGGCAGCTTTTCTAAAAACAATTAAGCTCTCATGTGCCTTATCTCAACCACTGCATCTGTGGCCTTGGACCACAGAACTCAGCCACACAACAGTTTAATTAACATTATGGCTTAACGATGTGTGTGTGTGTGTGTGTGTGTGTGTGTATAATGAAATCTCATCCATCCCAATCTAATATGATACCATATGAAAATATAATAAGCATAAATCCATAACAACATAATACAATATAAAAATACCAATAATTCTCTATGTTCCCCCTCCTTTTACAGAGACCAGTCTTTTAAACTCAAGCCTCTGTTGGGATGATTCCCACACATTCCAATCCTAGCAAACAATCACATTCTTTAGTCATGATCTCCTTACCTCTTTCTAGTATCTTTTATTAAAGCACATATTAAGTCATATTATTTTAACCCACCATAAATCCTGTCTATCTTGACTCTAATTTAAACCTAAACCTATAACACTTATGGCATGAATCCCTAAATGCATGAATGAAGGGATTCATGACATATTGTGACTTCAGGCTGGTGCTCCATACCTGAATGGGACTGGCCCATTGTGATCTCAGACCAATGCTCCTTGTCTGCTGCCATGAGATGGAACCATTGTGAATTTAGGCTAATGCTGATTACCTGAAGGATTGAGATGTGACCATTTTGACTTCAGTCTGATGCTCCTTGGATGAAGGATTGAGACAGTACTATTGTGACTTCAGGGTGGTGCTCTTTACCTGAAGGATTGAGACTGGCCCTTTGCAACCTCAGGCTCATGCTTCTTGCCTGAAAGATTGAGATGGGAGAATTGTCACTTCAGACTGGTGCTGTATACCTGAAGGATTGGGACTGGCCCATTGCATGTCAGAAACAGGGTATAAGGGTTCTGTCATAAAGGGTAAAATATTAGAGTTTGATTATTAGAGTTAAAGTAGGAGTTATAGTTGTAGTTCATAGTAGGTAGTGTAGAGTGATGGGTCATAGAAAGCATGTAGTGGGAAATGTTACAAAGACAGATGGAGTGGCTTTTAGATGAAGGAGGGCGTTTGGAGAGGGGCTGGGGCTGCAGTTGGAGAATGGTTATCAAGGAGGAGTGAAGCTGGCTTGGGAACACTGCTCTTCAAGGTAAGGCTGTCTGGGAGAAGGAAAGGGAAGTAAGAGAACCTTGGTATCTATGTAACCTCCCCTTGTGTTGCTTTAGCTTGGGAACTGTGGGCTGGCTTAGGGAAGGGTTGAGCAAGTTTCTTTGGACCCCAGACTTGTCTTGGGAACACCGCTCTTCAAGGTGAGGCTGTCTGGGAGAAGGAAGGAATCTCAGGAAGAGTTAAAAGTTGAAGGAATTGGTTTCAATTGTTTTGAATATTGACAAATTCAAGAGAGAACATGATGTGATTTAAAAGAATGGGGACGGATTAAAAAAATCTGAATGAGAAGAAATATTAGAAATTAGAGAAAACAAAAAGGTATGATGGGCAAAATTTATAAAGTATTATTATTGTGGGACACGGGGCAAGAAACAGTGAAAGAGGTAATGCTCAGTTGGGCGAAGGACACAGGAGACGCGATTGATTACGATAAATGGGAAAGCATATGGAAGAAAGATATCAAATTTACATTGGCACAAAGTTTGAGAGAAAACTGGTTGAAAATGTACTTGAGATGGAATCTAACCCCAATAAAAATAGCCAAAATGTATAAGAAAAGGAAGAATTTATGTTGGAAATGTGAAAAAACATCAGGCTCCTATTTTCATTGTTGGTGGAAATGCGGAAAAGCGAAAGAATACTGGAGGCAGAGAATAGACGCAATAAATACGATGCTAGAAATTACACCAGAAGAAACCCCAGGATGAATGTTATTAAGGATGTTGGAGGAGAATACAGATAAGAAGCATGGGAGGATATGGATGTCTATGTGAGCTAGCGCCAGGGTTTATACGCCAGGAAATGGGAGACAAAAGGAATACCAAAAACAGAAGGATGGATTAACTATCTCTATGATTTATTGCAGATGGACAAACTATCACTCATATTGAGAGAAAATTCGGGAGAAAGTATATCAGAAGAGTGGGGGAAAGTATTAGGTTTCATTAGGAAGAAATGGGGAAATGATTTGATTATCTATTGACGATCCTTCTTGTTGCACTTTAATTTACTAACTATGTTATTCTACTGTGTATTTTTAATTTCATGATATAGGAAAATAATGTGTATTTTTGTTAGAGGGAAAAAGAGATAAACTAAGGAAGCAGTATAGAAACAAACAAACAAATAACAAAAAAGCGATATAGCTTATTATAGAATCTCGACGATGACTAATATAGCGAAAGAAAAAGAAGACTGGAAAACCTAGTGGTTATTATCTGTGTCAAAGATATCCATATCAGATACAATATAGTAGTTGGAACATTTGGAAAGTATAGTATTGTTAAGACATTGAAGGAGGAGGGCATAAGCGAGAGAACAAGGTATAAGAGAGTATTTAGTTGGTTCATTCTCACAAAGTGGAGGAAGTCACAGATAAGTAGTAATGTGTGTGTTATGGATGTAAGAGTAGAGAGAAAGTGTTAGTGTTTAAGAAGAAAGGGGCAAAAGGCAAAGTAAGTGACTGAGTTACAAACAAGAATACGACAAGAAGAATCAAGGAAAGCAAAGGTTCAGGTTAAAGAATGAGAGATTACAGAAGAAAGAAAGAGAAAGAAGAAGATCAAGATAGAGTGAGAGAAATTTATAAAAACCAGTCAGCTTGTCTAAAAATTAATAGAGAACTAACAAAAGAATTTAATATAAGAAGAGGAAGGAGACAAGGATGTCCGCTCTCGCCATTATTATTCATAACTGTATTGGAATTTTTGTTAAATAAGATTAGAAATAATTCAAGGATAAAAGGACTTAAAATAAAGGGAGAAGAAACAAAGGTGAGAGCCTTTGCGGACGACCTAGTTGTGATTCTTGAAGACCCGATAAATAATACCGAACATTTAATGTGTGAAATAAATTGGTTCGGAAGATTTAAGATCAACAAGGGAAAATCTATGATAATACCAAAAAAATTGAATAAGCAAGAAAAAGAATTATTGAAACAAAAAACGGGATTTCAAGTCACAAATAAAGTAAAATATTTAGGAGTCTGGTTATCCAATAACAACATGAATCTTTTTGATAATAATTATAAAACAATGTGGAATAAGATATGTAAATAATTGTATAGATGGTCAAACCTAAATTTCTCTTTCCTTGGCAGAATAAATGCAATAGAAATGGCCACACTCCCTAAGATTATATTCCTTTTTATGAATTTACCAATCAGTATAACTCCAAGAATCATAGATCAATGGAATAAAGAACTTAAACAAATTATTTGGAAAGGGGGTAAAGCAAGAATTAAGTGGAACAATTTAAAAGAGAAGAAAGAGGGAGGAGGATGTGCCATGCCAGATATAAACATCTATAGATGGGCATATACCATGATATGGCTACAGGAGTGGATTACATTAAATGATAAAACAACATTAAATGTGGAAGGACCAGACATACGATTTGGGTGGCACGCGTTCCTATGGTAAAATAAAGCTTTGGTGAATAAAGACTTCAATAACAACCCAATTCGAAGAGCACTGTTGGAAACATGGAAATTGGTAAAAGCAAAATTTTATTACAAAATACTGGGTTGGGGATCAAGACAGGAGGCTTTCGCTAATAGATGGGACTCAAAAAAAAGATTGGTTAAGATATAATGATATAATAAAAATAAATGAAAAACAAGAAATTTGTATGAAATCTAGGAAGGAATTGATTCGGGGGAAAAAGAAATAAATTGGTATAGTTACTATCAAATGAAATATAGATTTAATGAGGACATGAAGACGGTGGGAATTGAGATACAACAACAGAATTTGACAAATTAATAATGAAAGAAGAAGATAAAAAAATAGCTAAATATTATAAATTATTCAGAGATAGAGAGTTAGGAAAAGAACCAATAAAGCAATACATGATAGACTGGGCAAAGGATATTGGACATGAAATCCCATTAGAAGCATGGGAGAAAGCTTGGGGGAAAACAAACTCTTTCACCAAATGTCAGGATTTAAGGGAATCTTTTTTAGAAATCAGCAATAGGTGGTATTATACTTCAGGTAGAATGAAAAAGACGTTTAAAATAGAAACAGATAGGTGCTGGAACTGCCAAAAAGAAAAAGGAATGATTATCCACATCTGGTAGAAATGTGAAAAGGTAAAAGGGTTTTGGGATGATAGACACAGAATAATACAGCAAATTTATGGTATAAAGTACAAGAAAAGACCGGAATTGTACCTTCTGAATATGACACATTTCATGAAGGCAGAGATGAGAACAAGCTATGGCGAATTATACTATACATGATAACACTGGCCAGGATATTGATAGCAAAATACTGGAAATCAAAGGAGAAGTTACAGGTAGATGAGTGGCTGTTAAAACTTAATGAGATTAGAGAGTTGGATAGACTTTCATGTACTCTGAAGGATAAGAAGAGAGACAGAATAGAAAAGGATTGGATGCAGATAATGACGTATTGGGAGAAAAGATGGGCTGTGGATAAAAACCTGGTCTGATATTATGCATAAATATGAGCAAAATAAAATATGTGAAGAGAGCAGGAGAAGAAATATTTTTCAAGGAAATCAAAGTTATAAGGATTATTGGATAAAATTAGGAGAATACGATTGGATATACAACCCTTTATATGAAAACAAAGGGGGAAATGTGATAATTCAATGGGGGGATTGTATAACTTCATTGCAAGAAACAAAAAGAAGTGTGATAGGCAACACAGATAAGCTCTTTTAAGGGACATAGCTATGAGATTCTATGATATGGGGTGCACTATAAACCTTTAATAAAAGAACAGGTATTTCAATCCTATATATACATATCATCAGACATAACTCCAGGGAATGTTAGCCTTTTGGATGCCAGAAGGTTCCTCTCATTCTTCAAGAAGCAACCCCTCAGCTTCCTTCTAGAAGATAAAGCAAAAAGGCTTCCAAAAGAACTGAAGCCTTGGACAAGTCACACTCTCTCAGCCTCAGAGGATGGCCATGGGAAACCCACTCTGAAGAAACCTGCCAAGAAAACCCCTTCAGAGACTCCCATAAGGTCACTATAAGACCTGGAAACAACTGGGAGGCAGACACCAAGAACAACATTGGGAAATAGGTGCAAGCCTTGCCTTGGGAAAGTGTAATGACTGGGCTCCAGTCAATGGAGGTCTTCTTCAGGCAGTAAAGGGAGGTTTATGCAAATGCAGAATGACATCACTGCTACGGAAGGCTCTCTTGACCAATCAGAGAGCAAGATTGTGATGTCCCGCCAGGACTGTTTGAATTTCCCCCTGCATTTTCCTTTGTGTTGGTTCAGGCCATAGATTATTTTAGTGTAGAAAAGTTCTTTGTATTAGTTTATGGGAGGAGCTGTAGGTTTCCCCTGCATCATTTCTAGGTTTGGTTTGCCCTTTCCCAGCAGGCTGTGCTGTAGCTAGAGGTTTTAGTTGGAGCAGTTTCTCTGAGAGCTAGCAGAGAGCTGTCTTTTGGTGGTAAGAAGGCCCAGACAGCCGGAAAGGGCATTTCTTACACCACTTAGCCAAATCAGTTACCATTAGCATAGAAAATAGAAGAATTTAGGAGCTGAAAGACCCTGCACCAGCTCCATTGAGTAAGGAGAACAAACTACATCGGACCCAGAAAGATGTCGTCTGGAAGAAAGCTGAACTGTAAAGTATCTTTGTTTAGAGCTGGGGAGGAGAAGACCTTTTAATTTTGTCCTTTAAATTAAATTTCCCCCCTTTTTGAACTTTACATCTAGTTTCAGATCTTTTTGGGTATCACGGCTTGTTCTCACCAGGGTACTGGCGTTGCACACCCAAACCTGCCACCACCTTTAGTTGGGTGTGTCTTCATAGTGTAAGAATTCCTGGCGGCCATTGCCGCTTCCGGCCTGTCAAAGAGAGTCCAAGTGCAAGGCCCTGCATTGAAGCAAGATCCCAAGATTTGCATAGAAGGAGAAGAAGACTCTGTGGTTATAAAAGGGGAAAAGGTTGGCGGCCATTTTGGAGCCATTTCTTCTTGCAGAGTCCAGAGCACATGGTGGGCGGCCATTTTGGAGCCATTTCTTCTTGCAGAGTCCTGAGCACATGGTGGGCGGCCATTTTGGAGCCATTTCTTCTTGCAGAGTCCTGAGCACATGGTTGGCGGCCATTTTGCAGCCATTTCTTCTTGCAGAGTCCAGAGCACATGGTTGGTGGCCAATTTGGAGCCATTTCTTCTTGCAGAGTCCTGAGCACATGGTGGGCGGCCATTTTGGAGCTATTTCTTCCTGCTGAGTTTTGAGCACATGGTCGGAGGCCATTTTAGTTCTACTTCTTCTTGCAGAGTTCTGAGCACATTATCAGCAGCCATTTTAGAGAGAACTTTTTCCATTCAAGTATATGGATAGAGTTTTATGAAGAGATTAATGTGTGTTTTATGTTTGTTCACGTTGCAAGCCTGAAGAAAGGAGCTAGAAGACTCTTTAACCGACTCCAGGTCTGGCTGTGTTGAAGTAGCATAAGAGTGGTGACAGTAGGAAAGCGGAGCAGTAGCAGGCTGTAAGTAAAATCAGCACTACACCGTTTGTCCTCTTCATCCTTGCTGAGTTGTTGCGTTGGCAACTAGGACCAGCCAGAATGGATAGGCTTTCTGAAGAACTAGCACATGGACACACACACGACACTCGTTCTCTTAGGGACAGACACCCGACTGAAAAGGCCTTAGAACTGCTGTTAAAAGAGGAAAGACACTTAAGCGTGAAAGAACTGAAAGCTTGGAAGAGTTTGCAACATGCCATGTCCTTGCTGTCAGCAGTCTGCGACTCAGAAGACATGCAAAGAAGAGAGCTTGCCCAGCAATCCAGTTTCCTAAAGTGGAAAGAAGTGGTGAATAAAAGGATCCAAACACTTCAAACCATGAACAATCCCGATGCAGAATCCAGACTAAAACAGTTCCTGGAAGAAGTCGCGGACAAAGAAAAAGAATATAGTGCAGTTTTGGACACAGTCAAGTTCCGGCTGCAGAGCTTAGAGCTTAATAATGAGAGTGAAAGGTCCCCTGCCGGCAGTGCTAAGTCCAGCAGAGGAATATACCCAGGGAAGCCTCAAAGTACAAAGAGCTCAAAAACCTGTCACACCAGCAGGTCTTCTTCCCACAGGCATAGTTCCCGCTCCAGTAAAAGTGGTAGTGGCAGTTCTTCCTCCCATGCTAGCTGGAGTTCGTATATGGTAGCCCAACAATTCAAAGTAGAAAGGATGAAATTAAAGGCTGAAATATTGCATGCCGAAGCAGAGGCAGCAATGGCCAGTAAAGAACTGACCCTTTTTCATCAAGAGGTTGATTTAGAAGAGCAAGAAGCTGCCCTCAAAGCAGAACAGGAAAGGCAAAAACTTGCTATTCAAAATGAAAAGAAACTTCTTCTCAAGGCTAAGGAGGCTTCAAAACTGTCCATAAAGGCCAGGATTTTAGCCAAGAGCTTCCAGGATGATCTCAGTGAAGAAAATGTGAGGTTGCTTCCTACACAGGAGCCTAGAGACAGGATATCTACCTTGTTCCTTGTGGATGAGAGCTCCCCACAAGACCCTGTGGTCAAGTCACCTCCTAACTTAGATGCTAGCAAGACACAATTGCTTGCCGCTCCATGGCCTCAGCCTACAGAAAATTCTGTCTACAAAGAAAAGATCATCCATCGTGACTGTCTACCTATAAATATGGCACTCAATGAACCCTTTGGAGACCAGAAGCCCATGGCGGGGAGCCAAATTCCCAGCCATGCTAGTGTGGCCTTTCAGCAAGCCCCGGCTGCTGAAGCCCCCAAGACTTACAGGCCTAGAGAATCTACGGACTTGCCTGCCAGTCAAGCTGATTTGCCAACTAAAGGGAGTCCACACTTCTTCCAGCCTGCAGAGATGATTCCCACCTTCATGGAGTCTTGTTCACCATTCATGCTTAAAACTCCCAGGAAGGACCTTAGAGACAAGGGAGTCCAGAAATTCTCAGACCTTCCTGAAGACTTTATCTTATGGAAGGTAATTTTTCAGAGAGCCATTAGAGATTTGAAACTGCAAGCAGATGAGGAGCTCACCTTACTCATGGCATGGTTGGGCCCCAACTCATCCCTTCAGGTCCAGAGAATCTACGCGGCCTACGTGTCAGATCCAGTTAAGGCGTTGCAGACAGCGTGGAATAGATTAGAAGAGCGATATGGTGCATCAACAGAAATAGAAGCATCGTTACTAAATCGGCTTTATAAGTTCCCAATCCTCAAGTCAAAGGACTACCGTCAACTTTGGGACTTAAGTGATCTTTTAGTTGAACTTCAGTCTGCGAAATGTAATCCAGAGTTACCTGGTCTAGCCTGTTTAGATCAATACATCACACAGCGACAGGTGCTCCAAAAACTACCCTTTCAGCTCCAGGAGAGGTGGGGAAGAGAGGTGTTTTCTTATAAGGAACTCAACATGCAATGCTACCCACCCTTCAGTTACCTTGTGAACTTTGTGACAAGAGCTGCAAAGGAAAGCAATGACCCGCAGACTGGGTTCCCAGCCCTTTACCAAAACATGCGCTCAGAGAAGACTGTAAAGGAAGACAAAATTCCTATCAAGGAAATGGGGAAGGCCACAGTTGTAGTTAAATCCACTGAGGTCACTCAGTTTAAGTCGAATAAAACACAAGAGACTAAAGAAATTCCATGTCCCATTCATAATAAACCACATAGCCTTGCAGATTGTAAAGAGTTCTCAAAAAGGCCTTACAACGAAAGGCTGGAGATAGCAGCTAAAGCAAAAGTCTGCTTTCGATGCTGTGGTTCAAAGGTTCACTTTGCTAGAAACTGCAAAATAGAAGTAAAATGTGCTGAATGCGGTAGCCCGCGTCATTGCTCAGCAATGCACCATTTCAAATCACCTTCAGTGTCACCTAAACTTAAGAAGAAATCAGAGGGTCCTAAAAGTGAGGCTTCAGAAAAGGCAGCTAAACCTACTTCAGAAGCAGAGTCAGTTGTGGCATGTACAAAGCTATGCCAGGACTCAACGCAGATTAGGATATGCCATCCGATTTGTCTAGCTGAAGTTTTCCCAGAAGACAAACCTCACTTTAGAAAAAGACTTTATATTGCCCTAGACTCACAGAGTGACGCATCCTTGGCCACACCAGAGTTCTTCAGTACCTTTGCGGTCAAAGCCAAGATTCTTGAATATACCATATCTACCTGCACTGGACAGCAACAAATGCAGGGTAGAGTGGCAACGGAGTTCATGATTTCGCCTTGCAATGGCAAAAGGTACATTAAACTGCCTCCTTTAATAGAGTGCTCTTCTATCCCTAGGAACAAGAACCAAATAGCAACCAAGGCTGTAGCTGAAAGCCATGCACACCTAAAAGCTATAGCAAAAGAAATTCCTGCATTGGACAAAGATGCTGAAATTTCCCAACTGATAGGCTCAGATTGCCCAGAGCTGTTCCAGGTCTTGAAACAAGTAAGTGGACCTCCAGGTGCACCAATAGCACAAAAACTGCCACTTGGATGGACAGTTATTGGACCTGTGTGCGTCCATAGCAAGAGCCCGCCAGCAGCGTTAAATCTTACAGGAAATAGCCAATTTCCAAATTCACGACCCACACAACTACAAAGTTGCTTAAGCCACATTAAGGTGTGTTGCCTTGGTATTATCCCAGACTACGGCTCCATTTTTGAAACTTCAGTAAGAGATGAAGACATAGCCTTTTCCCGTGAGGAAAGAAAGTTCCTGGACATAATGAATTTAGAGACAGTCCAAGATAGTGAAGGGAGCTGGATGGCACCTCTTCCCTTTAGAGAAGACCGACCAATTTTGCCTAACAACCGTCATCTTGCGGAAAAAAGGCTTTTTGCTTTGAGAAATAGAATGCTCAAAGATCCCACTTTGAAGGAACAAATTGTACAGTTCATTGAAGATCTGTTTACAAGCAACTATGCTGAAAGAGTTCCTTTGTGCATTAAACCCCAAGAGCATTGGTTCTTGCCATACCATAAGGTAACTCACCCACAAAAGCCAGAAAAGGTGAGAATAGTTTTCGACTCAAGTGCAAAGGTACAAAACATCTCACTTAATGATGTTCTTCTTAAAGGACCAGACTTGCTTAACAGTTTACTAGGAGCACTTCTAAAGTTTAGAGAAAGGAAAATAGCTGTGACAGCAGACATACACAAAATGTTCTATGCTTTCTTGGTTAAGCCAGAACATCGCCGCTTCCTAAAGTTCCTGTGGTTCCAGAACACGGAAACCTTGGAAGATATCACTGAGTTCCGTATGAGAGTACATGTTTTCGGGAATACTCCCAGCCCAGCGGTAGCCAATTACTGTCTAAAAAAGACTGCAGAGACATATAAAGATCAGTGTAGTATAGAGGCTTATCGTGCAATCAACACGAACTTTTATGTAGATGACTTACAGATTTCCTTCGACTCAGCACAAGAAGCCAGCCGAATTGTTAAAGAGGTACAGTCTGTGCTAAGCTTGGCTAAGATAAAGCTTCATAAAGTAGTCTCTAATAGCAGAGAAGTTTTAGAGACTTTTCCTAAAGAAGAGCTTGTCGAAAAGGATGTCACAACAATCTTTGAAGACAAGCGTACACAGAGTAGCCTTGGTATTCTGTGGAATGTCTTCACTGATAGACTCTCAATCAGAGTTCCCAAACTTGAACTTCAGACTACAAAGAGAAAAGTACTCTCTTCGATCAATAGTGTTTATGACCCCTTGGGTATCGTAGCACCAGTGCTTATAGTGGCCAGAAACATCTTTAGAGAGATAATAAATCAAGTTAAAGACTGGGATGAAAATCTTCCCCCAGCCCTGGATTTAGCATGGAAGGCCTGGGCGTCTCAGATCAAAAACATTGAACACCTTACTGTGCCCAGACAGTATGTTCCTGTAGAACCTGGACCAAATACCGTTTATGAGCTACACATTTTTTGTGATGCCTCTGAAATAGCAATTGCCGCAGTAGCGTATCTGAGAGCTAAAAATAACACCGAGACGCATACAGGGTTTATTATGGCCAAAGCAAAGGTAGCACCCAAACAAACAATACCCAGATTAGAGCTGTGTGCTGCTTTGCTAGCTACCCAACTTCTTCAAACCATTTGTGTGGAAGTAGAAACAAAATTCCACAAAATATTACTATACACTGACAGTATGGTTGTATTAGGATACCTTACAAACACTACAAAGAGGTTTAAAATGTACATAACCAACAGAGTAAATAAAATTCTTTCTTGTACTCAACGAAGTCAATGGAAATATGTTCCCTCTGAATTAAATCCAACTGATATTGCTACAAGAGGAGCTTCAGCCCAAAAGGTGCAGTCTTCCACTTGGCTGACCAGTCCAAAGTTCCTGATGGAGTTAGATGTTCCTGATCACAACAATGGCAAAAACCAAGAAATAAACTTCAGACTGGAAACCAAAAAGAGTGCGATGCACTCACGATCATCCTTGAGCAACTGGTCTACAAGGTTTTCCTGGTCATCAGAAAAATCCTCCACAAATGGCCTAACAATGTCCTTGGAGAATGGCGTCCCATTTCCACACAACTGTGCGCACTCTAAAGCTGGAGAGTTGGCCCATTCCTTAGTCAATGATGACATAGAGAAGAAAGCGCATGTGAATAAGGATGGTAGCTTGTCTGTTGAGATGAAAGTCCGCTTGTGTCTGCTCAATGATGAGACTCTCCAGTGGTCTACGCAGATCAAGAAGTCCAGCCTGATGAATAAAATACCTTGTGAGGAACTAAGCATCAGCCATGACAATGGATTGGAATCAACAGAGAACCCAGAGGTTAGCTCAGAGCTGGATGACTCTTTCTATCCCTGTGTCGCTGACTCTTATATGTCCAGTCTTGGTGAATCTGAGAATGATGAGGCTCGTTGCAACAAATGTGGCAAGCTGTGCAAAGACTATGACATTTGGAAGAATCCCATGCACACTTCTCAGAAAGAAGAGCAGGGAGTAAAGAGCACATGGTACACCCATTCTTCATGCTCGAGCACTTCATCTCACAGGAGAATCATCCGCAAAAAGGTAGCCTCCGTTGACAGCATCCATACCTCATCCAGTGAAGAGGAAACCACTGTAGAGGGAGGAGGAGATGAAGGCAAAGGTAGCCAACCTGGGAGCAGCAAATTGAAATCATCTCAACGATCAGCAGATAGACATGTAGCTCTTTTGGTAATTAGACACTACCCTGAAAGGTCACCATAAGAACTATAAGTGAAGGCAAAGTGGTCAAGTATCAAAGACCTTTGACTGATTTAGTTTCCTTGTTCAGTGTTAGGTAGAACTTTTGATCTAATGTATAAATGGATAGGATAGGTCATAAGGTTGCAAAATTTCGTTGAAATTTTGAGCGGGGAGTGTGATGTCCTGCCAGGACTGTTTGAATTTTCCCCTGCATTTTCCTTTGTGTTGGTTCAGGCCATAGATTATTTTAGTGTAGAAAAGTTCTTTGTATTAGTTTATGGGAGGAGCTGTAGGTTTCCCCTGCTTCATTTCTAGGTTTGGTTTGCCCTTTCCCTGCAGGCTGTGCTGTAGCTAGAGGTTTTTAGTTGGAGCAGTTTCTCTGAGAGCTAGCAGAGAGCTGTCTTTTGGTGGCAAGCAGGCCCAGACAGCCGGAAAGGGCATTTCTTACACCACTTAGCCAAATCAGTTACCATTAGCATAGAAAATAGAAGAATTTAGGAGCTGAAAGACCCTGCACCAGCTCCATTGAGTAAGGAGAACAAACTACATCGGACCCAGAAAGATGTCGTCTGGAAGAAAGCTGAACTGTGAAGTATCTTTTGTTTAGAGCTGGGGAGGAGAAGACCTTTTATTTTTGTCCTTTAAATTAAATTTCCCCCTCTTTTTGAACTTTACATCTAGTTTCAGATCTTTTTGGGTATCACGGTTTGTTCTCACCAGGGTACTGGCGTTGCACACCCAAACCTGCCACCACCTTTAGTTGGGTGTGTCTTCATAATATCCAACCTCCTTAGTGGCTTCCATCTTAGTGGGACAGTGAATCCATGTTGGTTTTAATCTTGACTGTCCAAGACATTGAATTTATTGGGGGGAAGAGAGTTGAGTAAAAAGTTTGAGGCAGATTTAATGCCCTGACCTCCGTTACTTTAAGGATAAATTCTCAGTGGGGAGGAATAACTAACTCTCTTTGCAAGACAGCCAGATGTGAACATGCTGCCCAACTCTAAAACACCATGGAAAGTGCATAGGCTTCTTCTGTACCTTGTCAGTTAGTTCCAGGTCGTCATCTGATTCTATGAGATCCATGTTTCTGTAGCCATGCCAGTAAGATCCCAGTGGCAAATGTGAGTCATCCTCCAATTCACATTCAACATCCAAATGGGCTGCTTTGACTCCGTAGGTCAGAGAAAACCTGTCCATTTGAACAAAGAGTAGAAAGATGAGGTGGTGCCCTTTTCCATATTGCGGCTTTTCTCCTAAGGCCAAGAACCTATTGCATAAAAGTGTCCCAGACTCACTTGGCTCCTTCCTCTGGGTCAGAAAGAATTGTCTGGTTCACGATCGCCATCTCTTCATTTCACATGATGCCTTTGTCATTCATCTTAAGGCCAGAAAATTTTGTGGAGGGATCTTTCTTCTTTCCAAGTCCTTTGTCTGGAGAAGATTTTTTTAAAGTATAAGAACAGTCTAACAAATAAATACAATTTTACCTGAAGAAATTAAGTGAAACTCAGAATAAGCATCATAGGATCCATCAGGCAGAACTCTCTTCATCATGTGAACGTTTAACAGGTTCGCTAGTGGTCAAGTTGAAGGCAGTTCTTCATTAGTCTGTGTTCAAAGGAGGTTTGTCATAGGCCATCTCCACCATAAAACTGTGGATGAAAAAGCCCACCAGCCTCTATGCCTAGAAAAGAAATTGAGGGCACCTTCCTGGTAGGATTTTTCTTGAACTGCCTCCCAAATAATATGTCTTCTGTGAAAGATTACAAGCCTTGTGTTTCTTAAGGAGCAAAACTGTGACTAAGCATGACCATGGAAGAGGTTCATACATTTCTAAATGGGGTTGAGAAAGTGGAAGGAGACACAGTTTTCTCCTTCTCTCTTCTTGCTTGATCTTGGGGTCATTTAGTGGAGATGGGAAATTCAGGACAGACAACAGCAAAACAAAAACCACATTTCACACAGTTCATGTAAACTTTGACAGACTGTGACTTCCATATTATTGGGGCATTGGATTTCAACAACAATTATGATAATTAGCTTCTTATTCCCCAAACCACAGAGTTTTCTGAAATCTGAAAGACTGTGTTTATCACACGGAGGTTTTTGCAGCTCTTTGCAGCTCAGATTCGAAGCCACTGCAGGTCAAACGATGCAAATCCACGCGAAAATGTGAGTGTCATCACACAGGATTCCTTTCTATGGGGGCTCCTTCCATGGGGCTTCCGCACTGGTTCCAAAGTGACCCCTCATTTTGGTGAAATAGGTAACAAGCGAATGCTCAGAAATCACTTCCAAGCTCACTCCGATTCCACTCCGAATTGGTCTGGTGTGGAATGCAGCTTTGCTTCTGCTCTGTTTCACCACTGCAAAACCCCCGGTTGCAAATTTCCCATGATGCAGTGCTGCAATTCCCCCCACTTCCTTCCAGTGGTCCTTTCACTTTCAGGGCAACCGAGGGGGGGGAATAGGCAGCCAATGGGAGCAGAGGAAGGTCCAGGTAAAGGGAAGGAGGCCACGGCCCCTCAGGAATGGGGAGCCAATGGGAAAATCACATTAGTCCCTATACACTTCGGTTTTATCAATAAAGAACATTCGTAATACAATGCCGCCCTCTTGTGGATACTCAGGGCACTGCAGCCTCCTTGGGCTTCTCACCAACTTCTATCCTGGAGCGCCATCTGGTGGCCACTCTTGGCAATTCACTAATAGCAGTTAACCAAATTAAACAGTATATAAAACAAAAACATGAAACAATCTAGACAAGGAAGCTGTTACATGGATCTGTAATTGGTTGACTGGCCAAACCGAAAGGGTGCTCAACAATTACTCCTTTTCATCCTGGAGAGAAGTGACCAAATGGGGTGTTCAACGGGGTTTTCTCCAGGGCCCAGTGTTATTCAACATCTTTATCAATTATTTGGATGACAGAATTGGGGGCATACTTATCAAATTTGCAGATGACACCAAATTAGGAGGAGTAGCTAATACCCCAAAGGACAGGATCAAAATTCAAAAGGACCTGAATAGACTAGAAAGCTGGGTCAAAGCTAACAAAATGAAAATTAACATGGAGAAATGTAAGGTACTGCATTAAGGGCAGAAAAATGAAATGCACAGATATAGGATTATGGGGGACACCTTGATGAATGAAACTATGTGTGAAAGGGATCTAGGAGTCCAAGTAGACCACAAGTTGAACATGAGTCAACAGTGCGATGTGGCAGCTAAGAAGGCCAATGCGATTTTAGGCTGCATCAATAGAAGTATAGAGCCTAGATCAAGGGAAGTAATAGTACTACTCTATTCTGCTCTGGTCAGGCCCCACATGGAATACTGTGTCCAGTTCTGGGCCCCACAATTCAAAAGGATGTTGAGAAACTGGAGGACACCCAAAGGAGGGCAACTAAAATGGTGAAGGATTTGGAAATCACAATGGGACAGCCTCAGTGCTTCAGGCAATGAGCATCAGCTGCCCTCGGTTCGCCTCTGACATCTTCCTCCTCCATATCTTTAATTTCGACACCATCCACTTCATAAGGTCCTTTAATTCCTTTATGTCTTCCTCCCTTCAATAAACGTCTACCTGGGGTTCTTCTGTCCTGGGGCAGCTATCAAGCGACTCCCCCACTGCCAGGTCCCAGGCTGTCACTCTGACCCCCGACGGCCTTCCTTTCCCCAGTCTGGGGCCGGAAACCCAAATCCTCCAGTGGTGGCCTGGATGGTGTGAGCTTCAGGAGGTTTCCCAGTCTTGGGCTTGGCCCTAGTTCTCTGAAGAAGGCACCTGCTCCTCCACCACCGGGCTCTCCAGAACCACCGGGTTCCCCAAGAACTCTTCTTGTTCCTGGGTTTCCATTGGAGGTAAAACTGTGAGACTTTGCAAACACTGAGATCTGGAGTCAGTCCTGTGCTCAGAAAATAAAACTCATTTGAAACAAAAGAAGCGTTATTGATGAATCCAGGCAGAAACACCCATTAACACCTTTTTGCAAAGTCTGAAGTCCAAAGGTACTTGCTCAATCCCTCCCTAAGCCAGCCCCCAATTCCCAAGCTAAAGCAACACAAGCGGAGGTTGCATAGATACCAAGGTTGTGTATACTTCCCCTTCCCTTCTCCCAGACAGCCTCACCTTGAAGAGCGGTCTTCCCAAGCCAGCTTCACTCCTCCTTGATAACCATCTACAGCTGCAACCCCAGCCCCTCTCCAAACGCCTCCTTCATCTAAAAGCCACTCCATCTGCCCTTCTATCATTTTCCATTACGGGCTTTCTATAACCCATCACTCTACACTGCCTACTATGGACTGCAACTATAACTCCTACTTTAATAACCAAACCCTAATATTTTTACCCTTTATGACAGAACTCTGACACACAATGGGCCAGTCTCAATCCTTCAGGGACACACCACCAGTTTGAAGTGACAATTCTCCCATCTCAATCGTTCAGGCAAGGAGCATCAGCCTGAGGTTGCAATGGGTCAGTCTAAATCTTTCAGGTAAAGAGCACCGCCCTGAAGTCACAATAGTACTCTCTCAATGCTTCAGCCAAGGAAACTCAGGCTGAGATCACAATGGGCCAGTCTCAGTGTTTCAGGCAAGCAGCATCAGCCTCAGGTTGCAATGGTCACATCTCAAACCTTCAGATAAGCAGTATTAGCCTAAATTCACAATGTTCCCATCTCATTGCTGCAGGCAAGGAGCATCAGCCTGAGGTCGCAATGGGCCAGTCTCATTCAGGTAAGGAGCACCAGCCTGAAGTCACATTATGTCATTAATACCTTTATTTATGCATCTATTCATTTAGGGATTCATGTCATAAGGGTTATAGGTTTAGGTTTAGGTTAGAGTTAAGATAGATGGGATTTATGGTGGGTTAAAATAATATGTTTTAATATGTGCTTTAATAGAAGATACTAGAAAGAGGTAGAGAGATCATGGCTAAAGAATGTGCTTCTTTGCTAGGATTGGAATGTGTGGGAATCACTCTTCTAACAGAGGCTTGAGTTTAAAAGACTGGTCTCTGGAAAAGGAGGGGAAACATAGAGAGTTATGGATATTTTTATATTATATTATGTTGCTATGGGTTTAGGCATATTATATTTTCATGTGGTATCATATTATGTGGAGATTGATAGCGTTTTATATTATAGATAGCTATATATATTGCTAAGCCATAATGTAAATTAAAACCGTTGTGTGGCTGAGTTCTGTGGTCCAAGGCCACAGGTGCAGTGGTTGAGAAAAGGCACATGGGAGCTTCATTGCTTTTAGGAAAGCTGCCAGAATCCCGGATGGGAGGACACTGCACCTAAAAGGGCGGGAGAACGCTGTGCGGGAAAGGGCTACCCGATTAATTAGCTTCATTGGTAAATGGAGTGAGGTGGATGCATATGGTTATAAAAGGGATATGTTTATACCTTCTTTAATTCCTGACAAAAAAGTCACTTCCATTACTTCTTCTTCAATAAAAGCTATTCCTTTTTCAAAGTACTGCCTTTTGTGTTGCAAGATGGGCTGCAATTAGGACCCTGACAGATATCTCTCTCCCCTTCCATTCAATGCAGACACATGGCAGAGGGAGCCATCAGGCAGACCAGCAACATCTTGGACTGCCTGAAGGAAGAGGCCCCTCCCTCCTCAACTGTCATCTCGGCCTCAGAGGGAGCCATCAGGCAGACCAGCAACATCTTGGACTGCATGAAGGAAGAGGCCCCTCCCTCCTCAACTGTCATCTCGGCCTCAGAGGGAGCCATCAGGCAGACCAGCAACATCTTGGACTGCCTGAAGGATGAGACTTCTCCCTCCTTTAACTGTGTTTTTTATTGTATTATGATTTTACTGTACACCGCTATGATCATCGCGGAATAGCGGTATATAAATAAAACATATTATTATTATTATTATTATTATTATTATTATTATTATTATTCACCCTTCTATCCCAAAAGGGCTGGAGAGCATACCAAACCAACCATGTGTAATGCCAGGTCAGTCAAAAATACAATGCAGATAGTCTAGGATCTCCTACTGGACGAAGAGGCTGACCTGGCTTGTTTCATGGAGACCTGGCTGGGTGATGATAGCTCAGCCACCTGGGATCAGGCCTTACCAGCCGGGTTCTCCGTCAGTGAGCAGGTAAGGGGACGTCGCTTTGGTCCATAAAGACAATCTTGCCTTGAGCAGGATACCTATCCATATGATCGACCACATCAAATGTATTTGCCTCAGCTTAAAGACTAGGCGAAGTCTAGGGATTCTGTTGGTTTAATGTCCACCCCGTTCCTTACCAGACTCCCTAGCGGAGCTGACACAACTGGTCTCTGAGATGCTGCTGGAGTCACCTAGGCTTTTGGTCCTGGGCGACCTCAACATCCCCCTCGAGGCCCCTCCTCAACATGCGCAGGATTTGCAAGGGCCTCTCTGCTGCTGCTGCTTATTCCACTGGTGGCCTTTGCGGGAAAGGAAGGTATGCGCTGGGGATTCAGCAGTCTCCCCTTTCTTCCCTTCTTTCTTCCTTTGAGGAGACCCCAGGCGAGCCCAAGGTGCAGAGCTGGACTCAGGAGGAAAAGGCAGGAAAGGAAGGCTCTGCTTTGGAAATAAAGCTCTCTCTGTGTATCTTCTATGTTTGTGTTTGTGTGTGTTTGCCTCTGCTGTTCTTATGGCTGGGAATGGAACAGAAAACTGAGGAGGGAATAAAGGGTCAGTTTAGCACAAATTCACAACTTCTGTGCATTTAAGAGTCCAGTGTGTTGAAATAGTAAAGAACTTTATTGAGAACACAGAGTCAAAAATTCAGTGGTTAAGCCAGAACTGCCCATTCCAAGCAAACAATACATTAAAACCCCAAACACCTAAAACTCCTCCCTCTTCCAAGCCTAGCTCCCCCCTCCAATTCCTACAGTCTATGCCCCACAGGTAACAAGCCCCCCTTTGCCAACCCTAGAAACTAGCCCTTTCTGTTAATACCAGCCTCCGACTTTCTTCAGCCAACATCCCACACAATGCAAAAGCTATAATTCCCATAACTATTCTAACCAGCTGCAACAAATCCCAGCCCCTCATCTAGCTAACCTATACCATGACCCACAATCCCCAGCCAAATAGACAACCCATAGCAACTATCTATACTATTAGCAAATAAAACCTAAACTTAACAAAATACAACTTTAAAACAAACAGACATATGGACAGAGAAACCTTACAAACAAAATCACAAGGGCCTTTTCTTAGCACCGTTGGATTGAAAATATTTTATATTCCTTACTGACAAAAATAATGTTAGTTTACTGCTGAGATTTGTGTGGCTTCGCTCCTGTGTGGACTCTCTGATGTGTCACTAGCCTTGACCTCTGAGAAAAACATTTCCCACAATGCTGGCATTTGTATGGCTTCTCTCCTGTGTGGACTCTCTGATGTGTCACTAGGCTTGACCTCTGAGAAAAACATTTCCCACAGTGCTGGCATTTGTATGGCTTCTCTCCTGTGTGGACTCTCTGATGTGTCACTAGGTTTGACTTCGAAGTAAAACATTTCTCACAATGCTGGCATTTGTATGGCTTCTCTCCTGTGTGGCCTCTCTGATGTTTCACTAGGTCTGACTTCTGAGAAAGACATTTCCCACAATGCTGGCATTTGTATGGCTTCTCTCCTGTGTGGACTCTCTGATGTGTCACTAGGTCTGACTTCTGAGAAAGACA
This sequence comes from Sceloporus occidentalis, assembly GCA_023333645.1. Lineage (NCBI taxonomy): Eukaryota > Metazoa > Chordata > Lepidosauria > Squamata > Phrynosomatidae > Sceloporus > Sceloporus occidentalis. The sequence continues at coordinate 3,364,217 of JALMGF010000057.1, forward strand.
TTTCCCACAATGCTGGCATTTGTATGGCTTCTCTCCTGTGTGGCCTCTCTGATGTATCACTAGGTGTGACTTCTGAGAAAAACATTTCCCACAATGCTGGCATTTGTATGGCTTCTCTCCTGTGTGGCCTCTCTGATGTATCACTAGGTGTGACTTCGAGGAAAAACATTTCCCACAACGCTGGCATTTGTATGGCTTCTCTCCTGTGTGGACTCTCTGATGTATCACTAGGTGTGACCTCCGAGGAAAACATTTACCACAACGCTGGCATTTGTATGGCTTCTCTCCGGTGTGGACTCTCTGATGTTTCACTAGGTCTGACTTCTGAGAAAAACATTTCCCACAATGCTGGCATTTGTATGGCTTCTCTCCTGTATGGACCCTTCGATGCATGACAAGGATTGACTTGTAAGCAAAATGTCTCCCACAATGCTGGCATTTATGTGACTTCTTTCCTGTGTGGATTCTCTCATGACTCAAATATTTTTCTGTAAAGAAGCACAGTGACAGATAAGACTGAAAATCAGCGTTAAGGGAGGAGGGTGTTACCCATGATTTAGCCCTCATTAACCCCTCCTTATTAGAGATTAAATTAAGAGAGTTACTGTTAGTAACCCAAGGATGACCGTACTACTTATGCCCCTAAATCCATGGAACAATTGTATCCTTATTTATAGGAGTTAACAAAGAAGAGATTGGAGGGGGACTTAAGGGAATCACTGGAAGCAGATAGTCAGAAAAAGGAATGTTGCAAAAATATTCTATTAAACATGTGGAGAAATAGTTTGATTGGCAAGTGGCATTATATCCTGTGAGACTGCCATAAAGTCCTGAGTCAGAGACCAAGGCATGATGAAAGCTAACTGCAGAGGTCCCTTCATGCTGTGTGGCACCAGGAGATGACTCACAAGCAATACAGTATACAGCTCACATGTGGATTGGTGTGGATTAGAGTTGTGTGTACAAGGGATGGTGAAGTTGATGGAAGTCGGAGAGGAGAGCTTTCAAATAATTGTATTATTAGGAGCAGGTAACTGTTAAAGTTGCCAGATATTGTGCATCTGCGATTATTTGTAGCAGATTTTTTTTGGAACAGATGTAGAAACACCCATGTAATATCTTGAAATAATTATGACCCAGAGTCAGGCTATTACATTTTTATACAACTTCCATTTTGGAATTAATAGGATTGTATACGGTGTTTTCTGCACTATATCCATTTGACTGTTCTGTTTTATATGAATCATTTTAGAAGTTTGAAGTTAATGAGTGGGTTGCCACTATAAACACTATAAACACGCCATGTGCAGCTTGTATTCTGCTTGAAATGTTATATAACTCCGCTGGGGAGATACTCGATTAGGATACAACTTTCTAAGCAACCGTGCCAAAGCGACTATTTTAAGTCTATATTTCTCAAAGTTATTTGGGACAATTTTTACCTGCCAGGTTTAGGATTTCATTTTATGGATTGATGTTTACCCTTATTGCTACAATACGAATTACTTCTTGTGATGCTTTGTGTGTTTTTCAAGCTAGGCGATCCTGGCTTTGCTCCTGCCTTTCCCTCCTGGATCCCAGAGGCCTGGTCCCCTTCCTTTTCTCCTTCCGCTCTCCAACCCTGCCTCTTGCCCATCTGCACTGCTTTACCATTTGACCTTCAGCATCTCTTCCCTGCCTTTCTGTTTTTCACATTGACTCCATCTCTCTATCACAGACACACATCCACAGAGTGTGATGCACAAAAGGGACACTTTGAGGCTCATTTCTTGAGAAAGGCAAGACAATCAATATACAACTAATGCATTAGGAAAGGCAGAACAAGGAGTCTGGGATCTGGTTTCTGATATTAGTGAGGGTCAAGTGTGAGGGATGAGCCTTAAAACAACCTTAAGGCATCTCTAAGACAGAGATGGACTACTGTTGGGAAGTGGGGTGGTCACATTGGACCCCAGGGGATCTCAGGGGAAACCCCAAATTGTGTTGCCTAAAAATATGGTATAATGTTTTGCCCCTCAATATCCCACAGCATCCCTTTGTGGAAGTGGAGGCCGTTTTGCCACTGTTGGGCCCTCTCTGATCCATTGCAGGGCCAAGGGAGGCCTTTTTCCCATGAAGCCTCTCCAGAGCCTCAAAAGGCTGGAAGAGGGGCCACAAAAGCCAAGAAACTTGCTCAGGAAAGGGCTGAGGACCATTTAGGGGCAAAAAGCATTAATCTCCATGGCTCCTTACCACAAAATTCCAGAATTGGCAGTTTAGGATTGGATACTGAGAATCCTTACAAAGTGGAGAACAATAGTGCCTCACTAAAACTAGAAATTCCAAGATTCCACAGGAAGTTGTTATGACAATTAAATTACGTGTGAAAGGGAACTAGGAATGGTAGTAGAGCACAAGTTGAACATGTGTCAACAGTGTGATGCAGCAGCTAAAAAGGCCAATGTGATCCTAGGCTGTATCAATAGGAGTATAGTGTCAAGATCAAGGGAAGTAATAGTTCCACTCTATTCTGTTTTGGTCAGGGCTCACTTGCAATGATCTTGTGTCCAAATCTGGGCACCACAATTCAAACAGATGTTGAGAAACTGGAGCATGTCCAGAGGAAGGAAACCAAAATGGTGAATGGTCTGGAAACCATGCTCTCTGAGGACTGACTTAGGGAGCTGGGTATGTTTAGCTTGGAGAAGAGAAGGTTAAGAGTGGATATGACAGCCCTGTTCAAGTATTTGAAGAGATACTGAGTATGCAGCAAGCTTGCTTTCTGCTGCTCTAAAGCAAAGGACACAGAACAATGGACGCAAGTGTTAGGAAGGATCGAATCAGGGGAATTTAATTAGCTCAAATTTACAAGAGGCGTGTCCTAACAACGCACGCAGCAGATTGGATCCCTATGTGTATACCAGAGGTCATATAGTCCAACCCCAAGAAACAGAGACTGCAATGTCAATGAGTTGCAATTAAAATATAAACATTTATTAAAGCCACTCAACCAAAAAGGGATGACACACGCACATGCACATTCAATGCTAAAGCAAGGGAGGGGTAGAGTTGGGGGTAAAGGAGAAAGGATAGAGGCACCGTTGAAATATTTACCTTAGGAGTCTTCTCCAAGCGACAGATGTGAGGGATGTTGGTAAGTGAACACGGCAGCAGGGAACAGAAAGCAAGCGGCAACCGCGATGGCTAGGAGCTAAGTTCCAGCGGGCTAAGCTAACAAGAGGCCTGAAAGAGACAGTGGGCTTTGGCTTGCCCAAGTGATTTCAGCAGGGCACAGTGCCCAAGAGAGCTCCGGAGCGATTGCTCGACAGAGTTGAGGTTTGGAACTGTAGCTCACAAAGCCCAAAGGAGGGCTGGAATCTGGGTCTTATTTATACTGCGAAACGTATCCTTAGGCTATAGCTACCTGCGGAACAAAGGTCTTCATGGCTATCTATTGACTAATACTAAAGTTAAACAATGGATACACAAAAGGGTCTGCCACTTCTTTGGGAGAAGACTACTATGTAGATGGCTGGGTACTTAATACCATCAATAGGTGAGGCAAACTTCCTTTGTCCTCATTCATGTTGCCTGCGACAATGGCAACTCCCAGAACTGGTTTTAAAGGTTTAAATCTACCTTTCTGCTTTAGCCATGGCCTACTAGGCTTGTCTTGCTACGTGGTCAGCTCGCTTTTGGGATAATGGCGGCTGTGATGGGATCAGTCAGGGGTCATGATTTTTGATCGCTTGGTACCCAAAATTTATATAAATCCAAACTCGATCACACAAACCACAGGAAAAAAGGTTCCACCAAAATATTAGGAGGAACTTCCTGACAATAAGAGCTATTCAACAGTGGAATATACTCCATCAGAGCATGGTGGCATCACATTATGGTTATTATTATTCTTAATTTCAAATTAATGGACATGGAACAATGGATGCAAGCCACAGGGACAAGAGATTCCACTTAAACCTTAGGAGGAACTTCCTGATAGTAAGAGCTCTTCAAAAGTGGAATATACTCCCTCAGAGTTTGGTGGAGTCTCATTCTTTGGAGGTCTTTAAACAGAGGCTGGATGGCCATCCCTTGGGGGTGCTTTGAATGTCTATTCCTGCATGGCAGAAGATTGAACCGGATGGTCCTTGTGGTCTATTTCAACTCTTTGATTTTATAATTCTAAAGTGGAATCATAGCACTCTGACAGTGAATTATGAAAGGGCCCTCGGTCTTCAAAGGAAGTGAAATGGATTCAGGTTCCTTACCCACAGAGGCTACATTTCCATAATTCTCCATCATCACATAACTGTACATCAGTCTCTGTTTCTTCGTTAACAGTTTCCATTCCTCCTCAGTGAAATATACAGCCACATCCGCAAAGGTCACCTGCAATAGAAAATAGCCCTGATCCAGAGAGTGACTAAACAAAAGGGTAGGAAAGCACATGGTGCATTGCAAATATTATTTCAACACTTCAGAATCCAGTCCAGGAAATAAACTTTAAATTCTGCAAGAAAGCAAAAAGCTACAGCTTTGAGATCCAGTTTGTCTCGAATCCTTTCAATATAATATACAATATGATAAACAATATAATTTCGGCCATTTCTGGAATATTATTGATTGATTAACATACTGGCTATTCCAAAATGTATATTAGTTTTCATTTAGCCATATTTCACCTAATTTCAGAGGCAAATTTCCTTTTTAAAGAACAGTTCTGGGGAGTACTCTGGGCTTCAGGGCCACTGGGCCCACCCTCAATTTAAGCCCAGAGATATTCTTCCATATCATCCAGCATTTCACAGATGGGGAAAGCAACACACATGTGGACAAGCAACACCAGAAGGGGGTCAAGATGGCCAAAGTTGTTAATGATAAAGATCACACAAGCGAGAAAGGGTACAGCATTTTCCTTTTGGCTCAGACTCCTGGCAAGGGCAAGACCCTGCCCCCTTCTCTCCTCCCCTCTCCCCTCTTTTGCATTGATGGGCTGTAGACTCTTTTGAACCTGGAATGCACTTTGCAGCAACTGAACTGACCTGAGGAGAAAGGAGGAAATGGGAGGAGGAGAGTGAAATAGGACATTTCCTAAGCCCCTGAAAAAATGAGGAGACAGAGGATTAACCAGGACTCTCTCGGCCAAACCAGGACAGTATCTTCTCCGCTTGCTTTCATGATCCAGCACTGACACAGATGAAAATAACAGTCAGGATGGCAACTTACCAAAGAGCTGTTAACCCTCGGCAGCCTCTTTCTGTTGGAGCCCAGCTCCGTCTGCTTGGCCTTTGTGTTGGCCATCAGGTGGGCAGGGGGATCCTGGTGGCCCTGCACTTTGGTCACTTCCAGCAAACAATGTCCCAACGCTGTGTACAAGGGGATCGTGATGAAGTTCCTGAGAAAAGAGACCAGGGTAAGGCTTGCAAGAAAGCCTGCAGCAGTCAAAGACACAGAGAAGAGCATCCTGCTGATGACATATGCAGGTAACATATGCCTCCTTTGGGCCAATGTAGATGTGAGCATCCCCTTCCTCCCTCTGCACCAAACAAAACCCCCTGGACCTAGCACAGACTCACTGCAGCTCCCCTACACAACAGTTACTCTATGCCTTGTGAGAGTAGCTGGGGATCAGGGGATGGGGAATTGGAAAGGGTCCTATGTCCTCATAGCTGGATGTGAAATGAGTGCATTATCTGCTGAAACCTGCAGAGGTCCACAATGCCCTCAGAGGAAGATTTCTTCATTTTGCTTCTGACTACAGAAACACAGCTGGATGCTTCTCTAATACCTCACACCAACACTCTCACCAGGCATGGAATGGCCATGTGGGATGCCTTCCACAACTGTATGGTAGGACCTGGGTCACTGAATGGCCAGTTGTAGTCTGATTCCACTCGGAGCAACACTGGAGCATAGAGGGTTGTGCTGGGTCAGGCTGTTTGGACTGGTGGTTCCTCATTCTCCCAGTGGCCAAACCAGCAGAACTCTCTATGCTCCAGTGTTGCTCTAGGTGGAATGTGTCTAAAAATGGCCCTTCCCCAGGGAGGCCCTCAGTCAAGAAGGGCAGGAAAGGAGCTCTCTCTTCTCAGGTTGCTCCCCTTCCATGGGATCCAGCCCTTCTCCCAGGATCAGGGGGCACCAGAGGATTGAGCTGATGGAAAGGGAGCACCCAATTCCCATGGCAGCCTTCTGCATGCAGAGAAGTCACAATTCTGAGAGTGTCTTTGCCCATGTGGAGAGTGCCCATTTTCCACATTGTTGCCTGTCCATCTTGTCTTGGGAATATCCTGTCCCAGCCACATGCAGACCTAAATCCTAGCCTCTATCTTGTGCCTAGTCCTGATCAGAGTAGAATCACTGAATCAGTGGGATTTATCTATAAGTTGACTCACCAGTCACTTATGGGTTCAGTGGGTCTACTCTCTAGGGTTAACCAACAGGATTCCGGACTCCTCAGATTTTTAAATGCAGGAATACAAATTTGTCATGCTGCGTCATCATCACTGATGAGAATTTGACTTCTCTTTCACACAGAGGAGGAGGGGGAGGACCTGCTCTATGTCCCAGGTGGAGAAGCTCTAGCTCTTGGGCATGATCTTACAGATCTAATCCATGTCCTCCCATCATCATGGCCTCCTTCCCATTTAGACACTGGTCAAAATAATTACTTTATTTTTGCAGATGAGACTATTTTTTTAAGCTTAACTGCTGTGTTTCCTATGTCAGTCATAGCAGGAGCATGAAGTATGAACCTCCTCCCTCTTCTTGCTAAAGCCACATAGAAATTGAGGCATATACATTTGTGTGCATTGTTTCTGAATGGATCTATTGTTAAAATCACAATTTCTTCATTTTTCCTTGAATATTTTTTAAAAAGATGCAAACTGCTGAATACGTTGCACTTGATATAACAAATATCTATAAATGTATAGGTTTATGACTTGAATATTGCACCCTGGATTATGCTCATTTGGGGTAAGTGAAGACGTATATAAATTCATTTTATAAACCCAGTGAAACTAATATCTCACAAAGTTCTAGTAAACAACACATACACACACAATTCCCATAAAAAGGACTCACTTGCGCACGGTGTGTCTGAGGTCTGGAAATCTCCCTTCCACCTTCTGGGAAGACAATGCTGTTAGAGAGCGAATTTGGGGCTTTATTCCTGCAAAGCATGGGCTCACTCTCTCAGCTGCAACATTTCCATACAATTCTGGACTGAAACATTTAAACAAAGGTCATCTTTCAGCTCCAGGAATAAAAGCCTACCTTCAGTACAAAGACACTGACTTCTTCAGCCCCAGAAAGGCCTCTTCTGCAGTCCTTTATGGCCGGAGCTTCCCTGGGTCAGAGGCCGTCTCCTCAGCCGTAGAGAAGGGTTGCTGTGAGTGCGAAGGAGGAGGAGGTCCACAGGGCTGAGGGAGGGAAGGCAATGGGAAAAGGTCAGTGCCAATGGCCATGGAGGTCAGAAGGTGACAATGCCTAGGAAACTCCTCTGAGTCCCAGCCATTCTAGGAATGAGTGTCAGGAGTTAGTCCAGGGGCTGAGGGGGTCTCCTTTCCCAAAGGGGGAGGCAAGGACCGGTGGACCCTCCCCAGCTAGGGCCCAAAGGGAGGGTCTCTTTCCCCACCTCTCTCTCTCTCAGCCCCCAAAGCCCAGCCTCTCCACTGGTCCTGCCTCCCTTCCTCAGACCCCCACAGGCCCCTTCCTTCCTTCCTTCCTTCCTTCCTTCCTTCCTTCCTTCCTTCCCCCCAAAATGGAGGGTCAGAGGCACAAAGGGACACACAACCCTCTTTTTGGCCCAAGGAACCTGGCCTCCTTCTCGCTCTGGAGCCTCAGAGAGAGAAAGAGGAACCTCTGTTCTGTTGGGGCGTGTGGAAAGACGTGCTTTGTCCACCACGACCACCTGCTGAGTTGAACCACATCGACAGGACGCCAGGGAGAAGGAATCTGTGGAGATGTCTGCAAAGGTATTCTGGTCAAGAAGGAAATATTCCTTCACCACTGCAAACGGACATGAGCTCCAGGCTTGAGAAATAACTACAGAACAAGCCTTCACTCTTCACTTTAATCTTCGTTTGCAATATTTACAAAATATATATACATAGTGTATTGGACAACTGTCTCTAATACACACTATTTACACCAACCAACAATAATAACACAACCTGTGACGCAGCCACAGTAACACCATCCACAGAGAGGCAGTTGCTCTCACACACCAACTGTCTCAGTCTGTCTCTCAGTGACAGTTAGGAAGGACAGTTGACAGTTGCACCAACATTCCAATGATGCACTGTTCGAATGCTGACACATTTAACTGCCACTAGAGCTGTATATATATAACTTGCACAACAGCTCCACCTAGTGGCCACATCCATTTCATTCCCTGACATGTTCAACTGAGGCTTCAGAGAATGTTCCGGAACATTATTCCCCACATTCACAAGCAGCACAAAATGTCCACCAGAACACAAAATGGCTGACAGAAACGAAAAACTCCACCGGGACACAAAATGGCCGCCGGGACACAAAATGGCTCCCTCTGCCTCAGTGCTTGGCAGTTGGCAGCCTTCAGGGAACCCAAAATGGAGGATGAAAGGGCCCTAAAGTCGGAAGGGACCCCAAACAGGATTTGCAAACTTAACAACACCTAAACATTTTCCTGATGCTATTGAAAGGAGGAATCTGATCCCCTCCTTAACTACAATCAATAGTGAAAGATATTAATATTGATATTAAGAGTGCCCATTGTCCACAACCCAGCTCAGGCCTTGACCAATCAGGGAGGCCAGTCCAGCTGCAGGTGGCCCTCCGTCCGTTATCCTTTCCTTCTGCATTCCTCCTCTTTTCTCCAGCATCAGCCCCTTTCCCAAGAAGGCTGCATCCACACTTAGAAATAAGACACTTTGACCCCGCTTTAACTGCTCGGTGCTATGGAATCCTGGGATTTTACCTTTGGGACATTAGCCTTCTCTGCCAGAGAGCTCTCATGCCACAACAAACTACAAATCCCAGGATTCCATAGGATGGAACCAGGAGAGTTAAAGCAGTTTCGAAACAGATTATTTCTGCAGTGCAGATAGAGCCTAAGTTGGTTGTAAAAGAATAGAGGCACCCATGTCAAATTTTTATCCTGTAAAAAATGGTTTTGCTTTTTTAAAATATAAGCAGTTTGTTGTTCTGTCTAATCCTTATTCTTCTTGTTGTTTGTTTGTATCTTTGTTTGTTTCATTCTTGGTAATATGAGTTATTCTGGTCTGTCTCCTTCCTTCTTGCCTCAAAATCTATTAATAAGGAAACTAGGGAGGCTTTTAAAACCTCCCAAAGGAGCCACTTTTGGCCTTTTTCGGGGGAGAAGCCTCCTCTTAGAAGCCAAAGCCCCATGTTTGTGAAGAATAATAATAACACTTATGTTAAAACTATCCTCCCCATTTCTGATCCCTTTTAAAACCCATGTTCCCCAAAAGGAACAGAGCTGTGTAATAAGAAAACCCTCTCAGAAATGAGACACAAAAGACACACAAAGAGACACACTTCCTTCCTTTTGGCCCAAGGAGCCTGGCCTCCTTCTGACTCTGGAGCCTCAGGAGAGAAAGAGAGGCCTCTGTTCAACTGAGGTCTCAGAGAAGGTTCCGGAACATTATTCCCCACAGTCACAAGTGGCACAAAATGGCCGCCAGAACACAAAATGGATGCCTCTGGCCCAGCACTTGGCAGTTGTCAGTTTGAGGCCTTCAGGGAAGCCATAATGGAGGAGGAAAGGGCCCCAAAGTCGGAAGGGTCCTCAAACAGTATTTCCAAACCTTAAGAACACCTAAAATGCCAAACCAAAAGAACATTCCCAGAGTTCCATAGCACTGAGCCATGGCCATTACAGTGGTGCAAAGCAAGAAGGCACAGGAAGGTGGCATTAATGATGATTAAGGTCTGGCAGCAGCTCTATCCTCCCCCCTAGGCCTGATAAAATCATCATCATCATCATCATCATCATCATCATCATTGCTACAGCATGAGCGCCACCATTAAAAGCACTGGAATCCCCTTTGGGACTTCAGAGAGAGTGGGCCATGCCTAGAAGGACTGCTGGGCCTCCTTCCTCCCCTCCTTAATGGCAGTGGCCAAAGAAAAGCAGCAGCAGTAGACCCAAGCCAGGCCCAGACAGACCTCAGTGCATCAGTGAAGCCTAGTGGTTCCAGGCCGTGTCCCTCTGCTGTCCCCTCACTCCTTCCTCCCTTCCTGTCTGTCTCTTTATCTCTCTTACACTCTCCTCCTCTCTCCTCCTTCCTTCCTGTCTCTCTATCTGTCTCTTTCTCCCTCTGACACTCTGCTCCTCTCTCCTTCCTTCCTTCCTTCCTTCCTTCCTTCCTCCCTCTCTGTCTGTCTCTTTATCTCTCTTACACTCTACTCCTCTCTCCTCCTTCCTTCCTGTCTCTCTATCTGTCTCTTTCTCCCTCTGACACTCTGCTTCTCTCCTCGGTCACTTTTCCGCACGCAGAGCTAAATAGAGAAGCAGAAGCTCCTCCTCTTCTTGAGGCTGGCCAATGGGGGCAGAGCAGCTGGAAGACCCCACCCCCTGCCCCAGACTCACATTTTCTGTTCCAGAGGCCATTTTGTTTTCTGGCAGCCATTTTGTGTCCCTGGCCCTGATTGGCTGGAATCCCAGTCCCTGCCTCCTTGTGTTCTGGCGGCCATTTTGTGCTGCTTGTGACTGTGGGGAATAATGTTCCAGAACCTTCTCTGAGGCCTCAGTTGAACAGAGGCATCTCTTTCTCTCCTGAGGCTTTAGAGAGATAAGGAAGCCAGGCTCCTTGGGCCAAAAGGAAGGAAGTGTGTTTATTTTTGTGTGTTTTGTGTGTCTTTTCAAATAGACACAGCTCTGCTCCTTCTGGGGAACATGGGTTTTAAAAGGGATCAGAAATGGAGAGGATAGTTTTAATACAAGCATTATTATTATTCTTCATAACATCAGGCTTTGGCTTCTAAGAGGAGGATTCCCCCCCCCCCCCCATCTGCCAAAAGGCTAAAAGTAGCTCCTCTGGGAGGTTTTAAAAGTCTCTTCAGTGTTATTATTAAGAGATTTTAATGCATGAATGAAGTTGACAAACCAGACCATCTCATATTACCAAGAATGAAACAAACAAACAACAACAAAAATAACAAAACAAAGCGCTTAGTTTTTGAAAGTAAAAGCATTATTAAGAGAGGAAAAAAACCAGACTTGGGCGCTTCTACCCTTTTACAACCAGCTCAGGCTGTGCCTGCACTGCAGAAATATTCCAGTTCGAAACTGTGTTAACTCTCCTGGCTCCATCCTGAGGAATCCTGGGATTTGTAGTTTGTTAGACACCAGAGATCCAGAGCCACCCCAAGGCAAGGCTCTCCAGGGCTCTCTTGGCCCTCCTTTGCTTGCAAATATAGTGGGGCCCTGGTATACGTGGGGGATCCGTTCCGCCCCCCGGCGTATACCAAAATCCGCGTATGCTCAAATCCACACGTGCCAACATTGGGGACAAAAGTCCCTCTCCTCTCCTCCCCTCCCCAACTTTTTCCCTCCTCACCGCCACGGTCGGGGGAAAGGCCGCGTGGGGATGTTGGAGGCCAAGAGGGCTCCAGCCCACCATCCGGCCCTTCTGCGGAGGTGGCAGTGATTGCTGCGGTGGCAGCGAAGAGGAGGTAGAGGATCAGCGCCAGAGGCCTCCTCTCCACCTCGGCCTGCACGCCTCCACTGTCATGACCGCTGAAGGGCTGGGTGGTGACCCAGAGGCCTCTTGGCCTCCAATAGCCCCACACGGCCCTTGCGCCATGGCGGCAGTGGAGAGGGGGCCGAAGAGGCCTCTGGCAGTACTCCTCGGCCTTTGCTCCACTGCCAGCACACTTGGCCTCCAGGAGAAACACCTCGCCTTTCCCCTGGCCTTGGCAACGAGGAGCCTGAGGTGGCGGAGCAGCAACACCAGATGCCTCCTCAGCCTCCTTGCTGCCACCGCAAGCACAAAAGGGCCAGGTTTGGGTGTTGGAGGCCAAGAAGACTCCAGCCCAGCACCTGGCCCTCACGCAAAGGCGGCGGCGGAGAGGACGCCTCTGGCACTCTCCTTGGCCTCCTCTCCGCCATCACCATCACCATCACAGGAGTGGTGTCTGAGGCTTGGCCTCCTCACAGCCGCAGCTCCACTGCCGCCACCAATGCAAAAGAGCCAGGTGCAGCCTGGAGGCCTCTTGTCTATCTTGTTCCATGTTTTTGTTTTATATACTGTTTAATTTGGTTAACTGCTATTAAGGGACATAGCTATGAGATTCTATGATATGGGGTGCACTATAAACCTTTTAATAAATGAACAGGGATTGTAATCCTATATATTCATATTATCAGACATAACTCCAGAGAATGTTAGCCTTTTGGATGCCACAAGGTTCCTCTCATTCTTCAATGCAAGAAGCAACACCTCAGCTTCCTTCTAGAAGATAAAGCAAAAAGGCTTCAAAACCACTGAAGCCTTGGGCAAGTCACACTCTCTCAGCCTCAGAGGATGGCCATGGGAAACCCACTCTGAAGAAACCTACCAAGGAAACCCCTTCAGAGACTCCCATAAAGTCACCATAAGACCTGGAAACAACTGGAAGGCAGACCCCAATAACAACAATGGGAAATAGGTGCAAGCCTTGCCTTGGGAAAGTGTAATGACTGGGCTCCAGTCAATGGAGGTCTTCTTCAGGCAGTAAAGGGAGGTTTATGCAAATGCAGAACGACATCACTGCTACAGAAGGCTCTCTTGACCAATCAGAGACCAAGATGAAGGTTCTTCTGGAACCTTCCATGAGAAGGAGATATAAGGCCTGAGAGACCAAGAGACAGTTGGGGGAATTGTGTCGGTTGGAGATCGAGAATGAGAGTTAAGAGCGGATCTTGGAAGTTAGTCTCAGAATTGGATGTTTAGGTCTATTTATTATTTTAATAGCTTGTGTGAATTGTATATTATATACTTACAAATATTGTAACCTGCAAGATTCTTAATATCTTGTATGACTTACATTTTACTTATATTTTGTTATTTATAATGAATACCTCTTTAGAGTATCTACTACTCGACTCTCCTTTTACACGTCTTTCGGCTCAGTTGATGCTTGGGAAGATCAGTAAAGAAGGAGAAATAAGGTTCCTTAACTGGTCCCAGTGTAGGTTAAGGGAAGTCCTTTTATAATTCGCTGGATGATGGCAGCGAGATTTAAGGAAGTTAAGGGTTTGCTGGGCTAAGAGCCATAATGTCTAAATGTCTAATTAACAGTTTGTAAGACACTCTGATAGCCTTTTGGCTGAAGAGAAGGGTATAAAATTATTTTTGTTATTATTATTATTATTATTACAGGGCCGCAGTTTGGCTGCTTGGACCACCGGAGATCATCACAGAGAGTCAGTTGGAAAAGCACATCTCACTCCAGAAAACAAAGGTACAGTGGTACCTCGGGTTACGAATTTAATTCGTTCCGCGGCGCTGTTCGTAACCCGATACATTTCGCAACCCGAAAAGGCGCTGGAAACCGCTAGCCGCGGCTTCCGATTTGAATTTCGCGCCGAAACAAATTTCGTAACCCGAAAAATCCTTCGTAACCCGGAACAGTTTTTTCCAATGGAACTTTTTCGTACCCCGGAAATTTCGTAACGCGGTGAATTCGTATCCCAGGGTACCACTGTACTTGAGGAGTTTGCACTCTACGTCTTTCTGTAATAATAGCTACAAAACTGACAATAGCATTTGGGACATTTAGTCTTTTAATAACAAATATTGCATGTTTAAATGCTGCTTTAAAACCTCTTTCCATCTGCCAGCTTTGTGCTGGTGTTGGGGGGAAATGAGAAAGTGTTGGGAGGGAGGGACTGCCAACAGAATTAGGAGATGCATTGCAGGCTATGGACAGTTTGCGGCCAAGAAAGGTCCAAAACACATGGCAGCAATAGTCCAGTCTGAGAGCGCTTTAACTTCCCTGGCCCAGCGCTAGGGAATCCTGGGAACTGGAGTTTATTGTGGCACCAGAGCTCTCTGACAGAGAAGGCTCAATGTCTCAGAAAACTAAATTTCCCAGAATTCCTTAGCACTGAGCTCAGCTAGGGCAGTTAAAGCAATCTCAGATTGGATTATTGCTGCAGTGTGTTTTGGACTTAGGTGGCCCTTGGGAAGTCACACTTTCTCAGCCTCAGAGAATGGCAATGGCAACCTCTCTCTGAAGAAACCTGCCAAAGAAACCTCATGATAAGGTTGCCTTAGGGTTGCCATAAATTAGAAGTGACTTGAAGATACACATGAAGAAAAAAACCTGCAGTTATTTCTCAGGTTGTACATGGGAATGGGAGGCAGTGTGGTGCAGTGGTTTATGTGTTGGGTTAGAACTCTGGAGGCCAGAGGCCAGTGCCTCACTCCTCCATGAAACCAGCTGGGTCCATTGGGCAAAAAGTCACACTCTCTCAGCCTCAGGGAAGGCAATGGCAAACCTCCTCTGAACAGCTCTTGCCAAGAAAACCCCAGGAGAGGCTCCCCAGAAGTCGACAATGACTTAGAGCCACTCCACAAAAAACGACAAAGCCTCAAGAAAGAGCCAACATGGTTTAGTGGCTGGAGTATTGGACTATGACCCTGGAGCCCAGGGTTCGAATGCCTTCTTAGCCACGGAAACCCACTGAATGACCTTAGGCAAGTTACACTCTCTCAGCCTCACAGAGAGGCACTTACAAAACCACTTCTGGACAAATCTTGCCAATAAAAGCCTGCGAAGAGCTTCCCTTAGGGTCGGCATAGGTCAGGAACAACTTGGAGGCACACAACGACAACAAGTCCAGTAACACCACTAACACAAGGCAGCTAGGGAGAAAGAAAGAAAGAAAGAAAGAAAGAAAGAAAGAAAGAAAGAAAGAAGATGTGGGAGTTGTAGTCCTTGGTTCAGAAGGATTGGAGGGGCCTTACTGCAAGGCAGGACCCCTCCTCTCTCTGGCCATGTGGATGCTGGGAGATCCAGTCCAGGAAATGCACTTTAAATCCCATTGGCAAGAGAAAAGGCTACTAATGCCTTTCAGATCCAGTTTTCCCCAAATCCTTTATGAGGCCAGAAACCCCTTTGTTAGGAAGCGAACACCGAATATCTCAGGAAGGCTCCCCATCTCCCAAGGCCCCCTCCCTCCAGGACCTCCTTCCACTCTTCCCTCAGTCTCTCTCTCTCCTGAAGGCCTCAAACTGCCAACTGCCAAGCACTCAGACAGAAGTAGCCATTTTTTGTCCCAGCGGCCATTTTGTGTTCCAGTGACCATTTTGTGTTCCGGCAGCAATTTTGTGTTCTGGTAGCCATTTTGTCTTCTAGCAGCCATTTTGTGTTCTGGTGGCCATTTTGTGTTCTGGCAGCCATTTTGTCTTCTACCAGCCATTTTGTGTTCTGGTGGCCATTTTGTGTTCTGGCAGCCATTTTGTATTCTACCAGCCATTTTGTGTTCTGGTGGCCATTTTGTGCTGCTTGTGACTGTGGGGAACAATGTTCCAGAACCTTCTCTGAGGCCTCAGTTGAACATAGGCTTCTCTTTCTTTCCTGAGGCTCCAGAGAGAGAAGGAGGCCAGGCTCCTTGGGCCAAAAGGAAGGAAGTGTGTCTCTTTGTGTGTCTTTTGTGTCTCTTTTCTGAGAGGGTTTTCTTATTACAAAGCTCTGCTTCTTCTGGGGAACATGGGTTTTAAAAGGGATCAGAAATGGGAGCATAGTTTTAATACAAGCCTTATTATTATTATTATTATTATTCACAAACATTGGGCTTTGGCTTCTAAGAGGAGGCTAGTCCCCCAAAAAAGGCCAAAAGTGCCTCCTCTGGAAAGTTTAAAAAGACTCCCCAGTTTTCTTATTAATAGACTTTCAGGCAAGAAGGAAGGAGACCGACCAGAATAACTCATTTTACCAAGAATGAAACAAACCAATATACAAAGAAACAACAACTAGAAGAATAAGGATTAGACAGAAAAACAAACTGCTTATATTTTAAAAAAGTAAAACCATTTTTAACAGAATAAAAATTTCACTTGGTTGCTTCTATCCTTTTACAACTGACTTGGGCTCTATCTGCACTACAGAAATCATCTGGTTAGAAACCACTTTAACTCTCCTGGCTCCATCCTATGGAATCCTGGGATCTGTAGTTTGTTGTGGCATGAGAGCTCTCTGGCAGAGAAGGCTAAGTTTCCAAAGATAAAATCCCAGGATTCCATAGCACTGAGCGGTTAAAGCGGTGTCAAAGTGCTTTATTTCTATAGTGCAGATGCAGTCTTCTTGGGAAAGGGGCTGATGCTGGGGAAAAGAGGAGGAATGCAGAAGGAAAGGAGGACAGACGGAGGGCCACCTGCAGCTGGACTGGCCTCCCTGAGCGGTCAAGACCTGAGCTGGGTTGCGGACGATGGGCACTCTTAATATTAGTATTAACATCTTTCACTATTGATTGTAATTAAGGAGGGGATCAGTTTCACTTTCAATAGCATCAGGAAAATGTCTAGGTGTTGTTAAGGTTTGGAAATCCTATTTGGGATCCCTTCCGACTTTGGGGCCCTTTCATCCACCAATTTGGATTCCCTGAAGGCCTCAAACTGCCAACTGCCAAGCGATGAGGAAGAGGCAGCCATTTTGTATCCCAGTGGCCATTTTGTGTTCTGGTGGCCATTTTGTGTTCTAGAATCCCAGTCCCTCCCACTATCCCTAGAACTGATTGGTTGGAATCCCAGTCCCTTCCACCATCCCTGGCCATTTTGTGTTCCGGAGGCCATTTTCTGCTGCTTGTGACTGTGGGGAATAATGTTCCGGAACCTTCTCTGAGGCCTCAGTTGAACAGAGGCTTCTCTTTCTCTCCTGAGGCTTCAGAGTCAGAAGGAGGCCAGGCTCCTTGGGCCAAAAGGAAGGAAGTGTGTCTCTTTGTGCCTCTGCCCCTCCATTTTGGGGGGAAGGAAGGAAGGAAGGGGCCTGTGGGGGGCTCTGAGGAAGAAGAGGCAGGGACTCAGGGCCAGTGGGGAGGCTGGGATTTGAGGGCTGGGAGAGAGAGTTGGGAAAGAGACCCTCCCTTTGGGCCCTAGCTGGGGAGGGTCCTTCCGTCCTTGCCTCCCCCTTTGGGAAAGGAGACCCCCTCAGCCCCCTGGACTCACTCCTGCCACTCATTCCTAGAATGGCTGGGACTCAGAGGAGTTTCCTTGGCATTGTCACCTTCTGCCCTCCATGGCCATTGGCACTGACCTTTCCACATTGCCTTCCCTCCCTCAGCCCTGTGGACCTCCTCCTCCTTCGCACTCAGAGCAACCCTTCTCTACGGCTGAGGAGACGGCCTCTGACCCAGGGAAGCTCCAGCCATAAAGGACAGAAGGAGAGGCCTTTCTGGGGCTGCAGGAATCAGTGTCTTTGTACTGAAGGTAGGCTTTTATTCCTGGAGCTGAAAGAGGACCTTTGTTTAAATGCTTCAGTCCAGGATTGTATGGAAGGGTTGCAGTTGAGAGACTGAGCCCATGCTTTGCAGGAATAAAGCCCCAAATTCAGTTTCTGGCAGCATTGTCTTCCCAAAAGGTGGAAGTGAGATTTCCAGACCCCAGACACATGGTCCTTTGTGTGGGGAATATATGTGTATGTGTTGTTTACTAGAGCTTTGTGAGGTATTTGTTTTACTGAGTTTATAAAATGAATTGACATATGTCCTCTCTTCCCAAAAATAAGCATAATCCAGGATGCAGTCTTTAATCTTAAACCTATACATTTATAGAATTTTATTGTATCAAGTGGTGTGCATACCTTTTAAAAATATACAAAAAGAAGTGAAAATGAATGTGATTTTGACAATGGGTCTGTTCAGAAACACTGCACACAAATATACATATAAGGATTTCTGGATGGCCTCAGCAAGCAGAGAGAGGAGCTGCACACCTCATGCCCTATCTATGACTGACAGACAGAAACACAGCAGTTAAACTTAGATGAACACTCTCATTTGTAATAATGAAATGATTATTTTCACCAGTGTCGAAATGGGGATGGGGGCATGATGAGGGGAGGCTGTGGATCAGATCCGTAAAGTAGTGCATATCTTATCCAGTCCAGGAGCTAGATCTTCTCTACATGGGACATAAAACAGGTCCTCCTCCTCCTCCTCTACATGAAAGAGTAGTCTAATTCTCATCCGTGACTTTGAAACAGCATTTCTTCATTTAAAAAAACTGAGGTGGTATGAATCCTGTTGGTTAACCCTAGAGATTAGACCCACTGAATCCATAAGTGACTGGCGAGTCAAACTATAGGTAATGCCAACTGATTCAGTGATTCTCCTCTGATCAGGACAAAGCATAGTATAGGTTCCAGCTTAGGATTTAGTCCTGCATGTGGAAATCAGGTGCTCTCTTCCCATCAGCTCAATCCTCTGATGCCCCCCAACCCTGGGAGGAGGGCATGATACAATGCAAGGGGAGCAAGAAGAGAAGAGAGAGCTCCTTTCCTGCCCTACCTGACCAGGGGCCTCCCTGGGGGATGGAGGGCAACTGGTTTGGGAGAATGAGGGGCCACTAGGCCACACAGCCTGACTCAGCAAAACCCTCCACGCTCCAGTGTTGTTCTGGGTGGAATGAGGCTACAACTGGCCATTCACTGACCCAGGTCCTACCTTAGAGTTGTGGATGCCATCCCGCATGGCCATTCCATGCCTGCTGAGAGTGTCGGGTGCGAGGTATTAGAGAAGCATCCAGCCGTGTTTCTGTAGCCAGAAGCAAAATGAAGACATCAAGACAGCAACATCAAGGTCTGCCTGAAGGAAGAGGCCCCTCCCTCTTCAATTGTCATCTCGGCCTCAGAGGGAGCCATCAGGCAGACCAGCAACATCTTGGACTACCTGAAGGAAGAGGCCCCTCCCTCCTCAACTGTCATCTCGGCCTCAGAGGGAGCCATCAGGCAGACCCAGCAACATCTTGGACTGCCTGAAGGAAGAGGCCCCTCCCTCCTCAACTGTCATCTCGGCCTCAGAGGGAGCCATCAGGCAGACCCAGCAACATCGAGGACTGCCTGAAGGAAGAGGCCCCTCCCTCTTCAACTGTCATCTCGGCCTCAGAGGGAGCCATCAGGCAGACCCAGCAACATCGGGGACTGCCTGAGAGCTGGTGGAGGACTACTTCTGCCGCTGCCCCCCCCCCATGTCACCTGGGAAGAAGCTCCCCAGAACTGCGGAGGACTATCTTGCCGCTGTGGTGGCTTTTTACCAGGGGGGAGGGGTCAGTGAGAGAGGAGTGTTTTTATGTATTCTTAATTGTTTTATTGATATTTGCTGTGAACCGCCCTGATCTATGGAAGGGCGGTATAAAAATAAAAAGTTTATTATTTATTATTATTATTATCTTCCTCTGAGGACCACTGGGTACTTCTGGAGATGATGCACTCATTTCACATCTAGCTACAGGGATATAGACAAGGCACTTTCCAATTCCCCATCCCCTGATTCCCCACCACTCTCACAAGGCATGGAATAGCTGTTGTGTAGGGGAACTGCAGTGAATCTATGCTAGGTCCAGGGGGCTTTGTTTGGTGCAGAGGGAGGAAGGGGATACCCACCTCTGCATCGGCCTAAAGGAGGCATATATAACCTGTGCATGTCATCAGTAGGATGCCGTTCTCTGTGTCTTTGAGCGCTGCCGGGTTTCTTACCAAGCCTACCCTAACCCTGGTCCCTTTTGTCAGGAACTTCATCTCGGCCTCTTCGTACACGGCTTTGGGCCTCTCTTTCTGGAAGTGACCCAAGTGCAAGACCACCAGGACCCCTGCCCACCTGATGGCTGACACAGAGGCCAAGCGGAGGGAGTTGGGCTCCAAGAGAAAGAGGATGCAGAGATACAAGAACTCTTTGGTGAGTCGAGGTTCTTGACTATTAGTTCCATCTGTGTCACTGCTGGGCCAGTTCATGAAAGCAAGCGGAGAACATACTCTCCCAATTTAGCAGAGACAGTCCTGGTTAAGCCTCTCTCACCCCACTTTTTCAGGGACCTTTAAAAATACCCCATCCCACTTTCCCCCTTCTCAGATCACTTCAGTTCCTGAGTGCCATTCAGTTTGCAGCCCATCAACTCAAAAGTGCGGAGAGGAGAGGAAAGAAGGAGGCAGGATATGCCCTTCCCAAGAGGCTGAAGCAAAAGCAAACTGATGTGCCCTTCCTAGCTTGTGTGATCTTCCTCATAAACAACTTTGGCCATCTTCACCCCCTTCTGGATTGCTTGTCCATATATGTCTTGCTTTTCCAATCTGCGAAATGTTGGGGGATATGGGAGAATGTCTCTGGATCTAAATTGGGGGTGGGCCCAGTGGCCCTTATTTAAAATGACGTTTGCCTCTGAAATTTGGCAAGAAATATCTAAATGCACCACAATTCTTTGGTGGCTAAATGTACTATATGTGCTGGGATAGTGAGTATCCTAATCCATCCTCAATATCCCAGCCAAAATTTAAAGTTTATTTCCTGGACTGATTTCTGAAGTGATGAAATACTAATATTTCGGATGCACCATGTGCTTTCCTCCCCTTTTGCTTAGTCACTCTCTGGATGAGGGCTATTTTCTATTTCAGGTGACCTTTGCAGATGTGGCAGTATATTTCTCCGAGGATGAATGGAATCTGTTGACAAAGAAACAGAAACATTTGTACAGTTATGTAATGATGGACAATTATGAGAATGTGGCTTCTGTAGGTAAGGAACCTGAATCCATTGCTCTTTCTATAAAGACTGAGGGTCCTTTTATCCTATATTATTATGTTTCTATGGTTCCACTAGAATAATAGAATCATAGAGTTGGAATAGACCACAAGGGCCATCCTGTTCAACCCCCTTCTGCCATGTAGGAATACACATTCAAATCACCCCCAAGAGATGGCCATCCAGCCTCTCTTTAAAGACATCCAAATGAGAGAACTCCACCAGACTCTAAAGGAGTATATTCCACTGTCAAAGAGCTCTTACTGTCACAAAGTTCCTCCTAATGTTTCCCTGTGTCTTGCATCTATTGTGGTGTCGCCTTTTCTCTGTAGCAACAAAAAGCAAGCTTGCTCCTTGCGCAACATGACAACCTTTCAAATATTTAAACTTGGATATAATATCCACTTTTCTCCAGGCTAAACATAACCAGCTCTTAAAAGTGTTCCTCACAGAACTTGATAGTTCCCAGACTCTACACCACTTTGGTTGCTCTTCTTTGGGCATGCTCCAATTTGTCAACATCCTTTTTGAATTATGGGGCCCAGAACTGGACACAGGATTATTCCAAGTGAGGGCTGACCAAAGCAGAATAGAGTGGCACTATTACTTCCCTTGATCTAGAAACTATTCTTGCATTGATGCAGCCTAGAATCACTTGGGCCTTTGTAGCTGCCGCATCACACTATTGGCCCATGAAGAGATGGAAGGGCGACACAAAAATCCCTTTTTCTCTAATGTTTCTTTTCCAATCTGAGCTTGCTTAGTTCCATGGTTGATTCCAGAGGACCTTTATTACCTGATTGCTGGAGTCTGGGGAGGACACCCCCAAGTGCTATGCTTTTAGGGGAATTTCATACTTAGTTCAAAGGAGAGATTGGGGCAACAGGGACCTCAGTAGTTCCGGACACCCCCCCCCCCCCCCCCGGCATTAGACGAATTCCGTATATTCCCAAACCCTATTTAAATGAATGAGGCGCCATTAACCCTTATGAGGCATGCCGGCCCTTTTCCCAGTGTGACTTTTAGTGTATGCTGAAATCCGTGTAAGGCATGCCCGCGTATGACGCAGGTGCACTCTACACTCAGGCACACACATATAGGTGTTCACGCACAAAAACAAGAACTAGGTAACAAAGGTGGGACTGGAGATGTTAGGCTTTGCTAATGATAATACATAACCTAGACAGAACTTGATTCCAAGTGCTGACAGTCCAGAATGGTGAGAGAAATCAGTAACTCCCATGGCAAGTGTAGCTGGCAAGTGTACTGAGGTGTTTAGCAATGTAAACCAACAGAGTGTCTGTCTGCAACTGGACTGACGCTAAAGAACAGCCAGTTGGTATATTTATACTGAAATTGTTGCTAGTGGGCAGAACTTGAGTTTCTATAAGGTTTAAATCGTTTCAGAAAGTTTCCTGGTTGGGGAAAATATGGTCCAAAATCAAATGGAATAAAATGGGTGCTTGGTACAAATACCTAAGACATAAGGGATTAGCACCCCGGTTCTCAGGTCCTTCTTGGCTCTGAATTCCAGTCCCGTTCACAAGCTAATGTACAACGCAATGTGAGCACGATGCACCCAGATGCAGCTCATCAATAACATAGCAGAATATGGAAAGAAATTTCCAGATACAGGTGTTGGTAATGCACTGACCACTTTTCACACTTAAAAATAAGTCACAGACACAGTTGATTTCATCTGAATCTTTGGAGGTTTTTTATCTTGAGTTGCAAAATAAAAAATATTTGCAAGCTCTCCTCTCTGACTTCCATCATGTTCACTGTCTCTTGTATAAACAAATACAATTAAATCCTATCCACAGCAATCCACATGTGACCTGTATACTGTATTGGTTGTGATTCATTTCCTGATGCCACACTATGAAGCGTCCTCTGCAGTTAGCTTGCATCATGCCATGTGCTCTGACTCAGTACTCTCTGGCCATCTCACAGGATATGATGCCACTTTTCAATCAAGATATTTTTACACATGTTTAAATGAATATTTATTCAACAGTCTGTATGACTATCTGCTTCTACTGATTACCTCAAGGTAGTTCCCCACAATCTCCTCTTTGCCAGTTCCTCTGAGTAAGGATATAATCATTTCATGGATTTGGGGCACCTGCACCAGAATCATGCTCAGGTCACCCACTCCAACTCTATTAATTTAATCTCAAATAGGGAGGCGTGAACGTAGGGCTAAATGTTGGGCTAACACTTTCGACTCTTAACTCTGAATTTCAGTATTATCTGTCATTATTCTTCTTTACAGAAGAACTTGTCATTCATGAGAAAGTCCACACATCAGAGAAGCCATACAACTGCCAGAATTGTGGGAAACATTTTATGTACAAGTCTATCCTTGTCATGCATCAAAGAGTCCACACTGGAGAGAAGCCATACAAATGCCAGCATTGTGGGAACTGTTTTTCTCGGCAGTCCCACCTACTGACACACCAGAGAATCCACTCAGGAGAGAAGCCATACAAATGCCAGCATTGTGGGAACTGTTTTTCTCAGCAGTCAACCCTACTGACACACCAGAGAATCCACTCAGGAGAGAAGCCATACAAATGCCAGCATTGTGGGAACTGTTTTTCTTGGCAGTCAACCCTACTGACACACCAGAGAATCCACTCAGGAGAGAAGCCTTACAAATGCCAGCACTGTGGGAACTGTTTTTCTCGGCAGTCCCACCTACTGACACACCAGAGAATCCACTCAGGAGAGAAGCCTTACAAATGCCAGCATTGTGGGAACTGTTTTTCTCAGCAGTCCCACCTACTGAGACACCAGAGAATCCACTCAGGAGAGAAGCCATACAAATGCCAGCATTGTGGGAACTGTTTTTCTCGGCAGTCCCACCTACTGAGACACCAGAGAATCCACTCAGGAGAGAAGCCATACAAATGCCAGCATTGTGGGAACTGTTTTTCTCAGCAGTCTCACCTACTGAGACACCAGAGAATCCACTCAGGAGAGAAGCCTTACAAATGCCAGCATTGTGGGAACTGTTTTTCTCGGCAGTCTCACCTACTGACACACCAGAGAATCCACTCAGGAGAGAAGCCTTACAAATGCCAGCATTGTGGGAACTGTTTTTCTCGGCAGTCTCACCTACTGACACACCAGAGAATCCACTCAGGAGAGAAGCCTTACAAATGCCAGCATTGTGGGAAGTGTTTTTCTCAGCAGTCAACCCTACTGACACACCAGAGAATCCACTCAGGAGAGAAGCCATACAAATGCCAGCATTGTGGGAACTGTTTTTCTTGGCAGTCAACCCTACTGACACACCAGAGAATCCACACAGGAGAGAAGCCATACAAATGCCAGCATTGTGGGAACTGTTTTTCTCAGCAGTCTCACCTACTGACACACCAGAGAATCCACACAGGAGAAAAGCCTTACAAATGCCAGCATTGTGGGAACTGTTTTTCCCAGCAGTCCCACCTACTGACACACCAGAGAATCCACTCAGGAGAGAAGCCTTACAAATGCCAGCAGTGTGGAAAATCCTTTTCTTGGACGTCAGGCCTATTAAATCACCAGAGAGGCTACACAGGAGAGAGGCCACACAAATCCAAGCAGTGAAAGAACTTTATTTTTGTAAAGAAGGAATACAAAAATCTTTTTTCAATCCAGCAGTGCTAAGAAAAGGCCCTCATGATTTTATTTGTACGGTTTTTATGTCCATATGTCTGTTTATGTTATATTTTGTTAAGTTTAGGTTTTCATTGCTACTAGTATAGATAATCACTTTGGGTTATAAATTTGGCTGGGGATTATGGGCCGTGGTTTAAGTTAGTTAGATGGGGGACTGGGATTTATTGCAGCTAGCTAGAATAGCAATGATATCATTCAGAATTTGTGGGATGTTGGCTGAAGAAAGTTGGGGACCGGTAGTAACAGAAAGGGAACTAGCTTTTTCGAATGTCTGGGGCGGGGAGAGATTGTGCGTGTGAGAAGGATGGCAAAGTGGGGCTGGTTAATAGTGGGGGATAGATGATGGTAATTGTAGGTGGGGGCTAGGTTTGGTAGAAGGTGGAGTTTTAGGTTTTGGAGTTTCAGTATATTCTTTGGCTTGGGGAGGCAGTTCTGGCTTAAACACTGAATTTCTGGCTGTGTTTTCAATAAAGGTCTTTGTTATTTCAACACATTGGACTCTTTGATGCACAGAAGTTGTGAATTTGCACAAAACTGACCCTTTCTTCTCCCCTCAGTCCTCAGCAACATTCCCAGCCATAAGAACAGCAGAGGCAAACACACATACATCTATCTATATATATATATATATATACATACATACAGTATACACAGAGAAGCTATTTCCAAAGCAGAGTCTTCCTTTCCTGCCTTTCCTGGGCACCACTGTGGCCTCTTCAAAATCTCCTTAAAAGAAGGAAAGGAGGGAGGAATAAGGAAGGAAGGAAGGAAGGAAGGAAGGAAGGAAGGAAGGGGAGGCTGCTGAACCCCCGGCGCGCTCCTTCCCTTCCCTCAAAGGCTGCCAGTGGAGTAAACAGCAGCAGCAGTAAGGCCCTGGTGATCCCTGCACATGATCAAAAGGGGCCTTTGGATGTATGTGCGCATGCGCAGTCTCAGATTTTAAGGCAACTATTGACGGTGCTGAACCATATCCCTCAAACTCAGCATCTTAGAGGGTATTAAAACTGAGAACAGGTCGACATGGAAGCCAAGACCCATGATTGCTCCTGCATTCAACTATGTTCCAGACTGCAATCTGCCGTGTCCATTGGACTCAAGGGGAGCCACCGAGAGCCAAACAAGCTCCCTTTCTATAGCCCAGTCCTGGGTTTTCCATCGGGGTCATTGGATTCCATGGTAAAAGGCCTGGCAGGAAAGTAGCTGAGGCTTACCTTCGCCAAAGTATAGTTTCCTGCTTGTTGGAATAAGCTTTCAAGCACTCGCCGATGTGGTCGCCTATCTCAACAGACAGCTGAGCATAAGATTCTCCAGTTCTTCCACCAAGTGCCCCTTGCCTGGGTTGTCCAGATCTTGTATGGCCTTCCTGACTGGCTGCATCTTCTCTTCGCACTGAAGAGGGGAACAAACAGAGAGGAGCCATGTGAAAGTGAAGGGTGGGAGGGAAGGTGGGAGGAATTTTTTTAACTTGCCTATTGCTTTGGACAGCTAAGTAAAGAGGAAAATCAGCTCATCTAAAATGTGATGCAGGAGAAGAGTTCAATAGATACTCTTTTCTGCATGTTTTCAGCATGATATGAGTGGCAGAAAACGTACAATGTCCAATGTTTCCTGGTTATATACTCTTCCTCCTCTTCTTCCTCCTGTTCCGCAATGGCTATGGCCTCGCTCCCAGCTGCAACGTAGACAGGGCCCTGTGGTGGGTTCCCTTTATCTCCAACTTTGGCCTCACTGTCTTTGGCCAGTGAAAGAAGAAAATTGGGCAGATTAGTCCTAAAGCAAAATTAGGGATGTGACAAAATCAGGGATCTGACCATTGAAAGAAAGGAGGGGAAGAAGGTGTGACATTGCCTTGTTGTGGTGCTGCTGCTGGTGGTGCTGGTGTGTCTCCAAGTCATTTTGGACTAATGGAGACCCAAAGATGCTTTAGCCACCTTGAGACCCACCCATGGGAGAAAGATGGGATGAAATGTAATAAATAATACAACCATACAGTTAAAAGAAGGTACAATAGGAATGAATGAATAAGAAGGATGCTTTCAGGTGAGATCAACCAGTCCAACTTGTGATGCCTTCACAAAGCAGGAGTAGGTTCCACTGTAAGGAAGACAGTACTCAAAACACTAACATAAAATAGGAAACAGGCAAACTAACCCAGAGAAATGCTCTTGTCCTGAGGTCTCTCCTCCTTCTCTCAGCCTCAACTGACTCAACTCCCACCTTGGCCAAGATTCGCAATTCTTTCCAGGGAAACCAACCAAAGAAACACATTCTCCTTGGTTCCATCTGACCACTTCTCCATGAGTCCAATTACATGGGTTACATTTCTCTTAATAGGATGATTTCAACTGCTTTTTAACATTTCACAGTCATCTCTCAGGATCCACAGATTCTGCATCTCAATATATCCCCCAAAAGCCAACCCTGATTTTGCCATTTTATGTAAGGCACATCATACTACAACCCCATTGTTTGTAATAGGACTTAACATCCACGGATTTTGGTTACTTCATGGGGTCCTGAAACCAAACCTCAGCAGATACTGAGGTCAAACTGTAAATAATCTTCAAATTCCACCATACAATCAATAAAATTACAATTCAACATACATCACACTTGTTCTTATTTTTGTTCTTCTTCTTATTATTATTATTACTGTTCAGATGACACATGCATTTTAAGAGGCCAGAAGCTGCACCAAAGCTGCACTCCAGTCCTTAGGATTGTAGTGTGGCTTTGTCATGGCTTCTGGCCTCTTAGGACACATGCATCATTTAAATAGCATACCTCCAAAGTGACCAGAAGCAGCTTTATTTTGGCCTGTCTATATCGGCTGTAAGTAAGATAAATTACAATACAGATAAGAAAAAGGAAAAATGGGCTAAAATGAGGGTGGAGAGGCTGAGGGGAGAACCTCTATCTATGCAAGGTAGCCAAGGTATTGGTAGCAATAAAAGTGTCAGTGACAGTGAAAAGCCCTAATCTGGAAAGGCCTGCTGAAAGAGATCTGTCTTAACAGCCTTTTTAAAGGCTTCTAAGGTGGAGATGTGATGGATCTCTTCTGGCAGGTCATTCCAAAGCCTAGGAGTGGCAGAATAAAAGGTCCTCTGGGTTGTTGTAGCCAATCTAGTCTTCTTAGGCTTTAGGAGACTTTTTCCAGTGAAGGGAGGATTGTGTGGAAGAAGGCACTCCTGCAAGTAGTCAGGACCCAAGCCATGTAGGGCTTTAAAGGTTACAACCAACACCTTGTATCTTGCCCAGACACTAATGGGCAGCCAATGGAGGGATTTAAGATCCAGTGTAATGTGGGCAGTTCTACAAACTACAGACTACAAATTCCATGATTTCACAGGATGTTGCTATAAAAATTGAATTCGGACCAGTGTTGCATGCAATGTAGTGTTCTAGAGCACTTGCCCCCATTCTATAGGAAGGGCGATGTGTCCTTACCCACAGAGGACACATTTTCATAGGTTTCCATCATCACCTCTTTGTACAGAAATTTCTGCTTTGGACTCAAGAGTGGTCCTTCCTCCTCTGTGAAGAACACTGGCACATCTCAAAAGGTGATCTGCAATAGAAAATAGCCTTTGCTGAAAGACAGAGGATTGTAAATAACACCCCCATTGCATCCTAGTCAGTCAAAGTCCCAATGGCTCCACCACGAAAAAGGAGGTCTGGACACTAACTGTCCGGAGGTCTTCTTTCCTCCTGTTTCTTCCACAAAGGAGGAATTGAGGGCTGTTTCTCTTCTTTCCCTTCCTTTGGAAGCATCTTGGTTCTTTCCACACCTGCAGAAAATACAAAGTGTTTTTATGTGCACACATTTCTGCACATTTCACAGACCACGGAAAGTACAATTCAACAGCGCTAAGGGCAAATCAAACCTGAATCTTCCCTAAATTCAAAATAAATCCTTTGGAAAGCAGGATATAAATTATTGATATTATTATTATTATTACTATTATTAGTCTCACCTCCAAACCCTCAGAGAGAGAATCTTGTCAATGCTGGAAGACTAAGACAATTCACTGGGCCTTTCGAGGCGTAGAGACCAGCATCCTTAGCCGGCATGAGGTTGAAGATGGCGTCTGCACAGCGCACTCCCTGACTCTTCCCACATGCCGGTGTGACCCTGCACACTTCACCACATCGCAGGTGACGGCACGGCTTTCCTCTAGCACTACATCCAGATGACGCAGTGCCAAAGGAGTGCAGAAAAGCCACACCGTTGGCAGATATGGCACTTTTTCCCTGGAACAGAAAGGAGCTCCTTTTTGCACCACGGAAAGGCCAGATCAGGGCCACAGCGTAGCCTTATCATAGTGCAAAAAGGAGCTGCAAAAAGCAGCATGTTTGCCATGGTCCTGATCTGGTGCTAAAAGGGGCGGCCTGTACATCCCTTTAATTTCCAGAAAATGGGGCTAGGATTGGAGTCCTAGGGTTGGCCCCAGCCTTCCTCACTCCCAAAGAGGTCAATAGGAGGAGGGCTGGGTGGGACTCATGTGTCTGACTGATATTAATGGGTCTATTTTTTTCTTCTGATAATCTACATAAAATCATAATGTATAGATGGACAGCAATAACAACAACAACCCAATAACAACAACCATAGCAATTGCAATAATTAAATGTCTATATTTAATGTTACCCATTGCCTTCCCCTAAGGCTGAGACAGTGTGAGCTGGGATTCAAACCCTGATCTCCAGAGTCCTAGTTCCACTATGCTCAAACCACTAGGCCACACTGGCTCCTACAACATGGACATCATTTCACTGGGCCATTGTATGCCATGGACTTGGCCCAGCTTCCTCATCCATGGAGGTCATTTTAGAAGCCCCCTTCTCCTCCTCCATTTCCAGGCCCAGCTCCTTCTGCATACCCTCCAACTCTCCCAGTTTGGCAGGGACCCTCCCCGGTTCATCCTCTGCCCTCCCACCTTCTCAGCAGCTCTTCAAAGGCCACAGTTTCCTCCTCCTCCTGCCATTTCTCCCCTTCTCTTCAGCTCACTGCTATTGCTGCAAACTGAGTCCAAAGGGCAAAAGGAGTCTGCCCTCCATGAAGACAGCCAAGGAGAAAGGAGAAGAGGGGCCCTTCCCAGAGGCTCAGGCAAAAGCAAACAGCTGCAGCCTCTCTTAGTTTGCTTCTCCTTCCTCAGAAAGAACCTTGCAGTCTTAATCATATTCTGAGGTTCCTTGGTCCCTTTGATTCTCTTGGATCCCTCTCCAAAAGCTCATGGCCCCACAGAGACTCCCAAGAGAGGAGAGGAGGCCTGGCAGCCGGAGAAGAGGGGAGGAGGAGGTGGGCTTCCTTCCTTCCAGCCCCCAAAGGCTGCCTCCCTACAGAAGACCCTCCAGACCCCCATCCTTGGCTCCAAAATGGGGGCTTTCCCCCTCAGCCATCCTTCTCACAGAGGAACCAAATTTGGGGATCCCCCATTGCCATCTTGAGGCCCCCACCTTCCCCTTCCTGCCAAGGAAACCCAGAAGGAGCCCTTCTTCTTCCTAAGCAGCCAACGGTCAAAGCCACCAGCCTTCTAGAACCCTATTCAGGCTCCAAGCCAACCGCCAGCCTTTCCCAGAATTCCATGCTCTCCCTCCTCCCAGCGGAGGAGACTGGGAGACGGAGCAATGGGTGCAAACTCCAGGGAAAGAGAGTTTATTGTCTTAAACTTGTAATTCCAGTTGTGTCCCTTTATGTGGGAGAATGGGATATTATTATTATTATTATTATTATTATTATTATTATCATCAACAATTATGGTAATTAGCTTCTTGTTCCCAAAACCACAGAGCCTTGTGAAATCTCAAAGACTGTGTTTATCACATGGAGGGTTTTGCAGCTCTTTGCAGCTCAGATCTGAAGCCACTGCGGGTCCAACGATGCGAATTCAGGCGGCAACGTTTTGTGTTATCAAACGCAATTGCTTTCTATTGGGGCTCCTTCCGTGGGGCTTCCGCAGTGATTCCAAAGTGACCCCTCATTTTGGTGAAATCCGTAACAAGCGAATGCACAGAAACCGCTTCCAAGCTCACCCCGGTTCCACTCCGAATTGGTCTGGTGTGGAATGCAGCTTTGCTTCTGCTCTGTTGCAACACCGCAAACCCCTCAGTTGCAAATTTCCCATGATGCAGGGCTGCAATTCCCCCCCATTTCCTTCCAGTGGTCTTTTCACTTTCAGGGTAACCGAGGGGGGGGGGGAATAGGCAGCCAATGGGAGCGGAGCAAGGTCTAGGGAAAGGGAAGGAGGCCACGGCCCCTCAGGAATGGGGAGCCAATGGGAAAATCACATTAGTCCCTATACACTTCGGTTTTATCAATAAAGAACATTCCTAATACAATGCCGCCCTCTTGTGGATACTCAGGGCACTGCAGCCTCCTTGGGCTTCTCACCAACTTCTATCCTGGAGCGCCATCTGGTGGCCACTCTGGGCAATTCACTAATAGCAGTTAACCAAATTAAACAGTATATAAAACAAAAACATGAAACAAGCTAGACAAGGAAGCTGTTACATGGATCTGTAATTGGTTGACTGGCCAAACCGAAAGGGTGCTCAACAATTACTCCTTTTCATCCTGGAGAGAAGTGACCAAATGGGGTGTTCAACGGGGTTTTCTCCAGGGCCCAGTGTTATTCAACATCTTTATCAATGACTTGGACGACAGAATTGGTAGCATACTTATCAAATTTGCAGATGACACCAAATTATTAGGAGTAGCTAATACCCCAGAGGACAGGATCAAAATTCAAAATGACCTGAATAGACTAGAAAGCTGGGTCAAAGCTAACAAAATGAAATTCAACATGGAGAAATGTAAGATACTGCATTTAGGGTGGAAACATGAAATGCACAGATATAGGATGGGGGTCACCTGGATGAATGAAAGTACGTGTGAAAGGAATCTAGGAGTCCAAGTAGACCACAAGTGGAACATGAGTCCACAGTGCAATGCAGCAGCTAAAAAGGCAAATTCGATTGTAGGCTGCATCAACAGAAGTATAGTGTCTAGATCAAGGGAAGTAATAGTGCCACTCTATTCTGCTCTGGTCAGGCCTCACCTGGAATATTGTGTCCAGTTTGGGTGTCCCAATTCAAAAAGGATGTTGAGAAACTGGAGCACGTCCAAAGGAGGGCAACTAAAATGGTGAAGGATTTGGAAACCGCAATGGGACAGTCTCAAAACGTCAGGCAAAGAGCATCAGACTGAAGTCACAATGGGACAGTCTCAATGCTTCAGGCAAGGAGCATCAGACTGAAGTCACAATGGAACAGTCTCAACACTTCAGGCAAGGAGCATCAGACTGAAGTCATAATGGCACAGTCTCAATGCTTCGGGCAAGGAGCATCAGACTGAAGTCACAATGGAACAGTCTCAACACTTCGGGCAAGGAGCATCAGACTGAAGTCACAATGGGACAGTCTCAATGCTTTGGGCAAGGAGCATCAGACTGAAGTCATAATGGCACAGTCTCAATGCTTCAGGCAAGGAGCATCAGACTGAAGTCATAATGGCACAGTCTCAATGCTTCAGGCAAGGAGCATCAGACTGAAGTCACAATGGGACAGTCTCAATGCTTCAGGCAAGGAGCATCAGACTGAAGTCATAATGGCACAGTCTCAATGCTTCAGGCAAGGAGCATCAGACTGAAGTCATAATGGCACAGTCTCAATGCTTCAGGCAAGGAGCATCAGACTGAAGTCACAATGGGACAGTCTCAATGCTTCGGGCAAAGCGCATCAGACTGAAGTCACAATGGGACAGTCTCAATGCTTCAGGCAAGGAGCATCAGACTGAAGTCACAATGGGACAGTCTCAATACTTCAGGCAAGGAGCATCAGCTGCCCTCAGTTTGCCTCTGACATCTTCCTCCTCCACATCTTTGTTATGCCCAAGTTTGTAAGGGCAACCTGTTTAACCTGAGAGCGTGTAATGAAAATTTCTCTTTCTGTGGACTTGTTCAGAGCAGGGCTAACACAGATAGCGAGACACCAAATTTGGGTTTAAACACTATACATGTAACATTTATTAAATCACAAACATAATACAAGCATTGATTATCAAGAGCTCTTTCATTCACTCACACATCCATACAATACTCACACACACTTTCCTTCCGCCGGACATAGATCAGTTGTCCTCAAAGGCTGGGGATGACATCATTGCTGCGCGGTTGGTGCCAACAAAATTAGGGTGAAAGCCAAGGATCCTTATACTTTTCTTCTCTCTCGTTTTTGGCTGCTGAAGTCTTGCAATATTGCAGCCCATTACTCAACTTCTTCCACGCTGTTCAAAGGCAGGTCTTTCTGTTCAAATTAGTCCATTGTCCTGTCAGTTCCTCTTTATTGCGACTCAGGATAAAAAGCACCTTCCTGGTCATACTTCGACACACCTGAACAGCACCTGGCTTCAGCTTCCAAATTCCTCAGCCTTTCCTCGTCTCAGTTGCCAAATCCCTCCTTCACATCAATGCTCTGCGCGGAACCATCTTGTTTAGTTCTTTAGCTTGTTTTAAAACACCATTCCTTGGTTCTTTAGCTCTGGGTTTAAGTCAGAACTCACACATTTGTCTTACATCTTTAACTTGGACACCATCCACTTCATACGGTCCTTTATTTCCTTTCTGTCTTCCTCCATTCAATAAACTTCTACCTGGGGTTCGTCTTTGCTGGGGCGGCTATCAAGCGACTCCCCCACTGCCAGGTCCCAGGCTGTCACTGTGCCCCCCCCCCCCCCCCAGCCTTCCTTTCCCCAGTCTGGGGCCAGAAACCCAAATCCTCCAGTGGTGGCCTGGATGGTGTGAGCTTCAGGAGGTTTCCCAGTCTTGGGCTTGGCCCTAGTTCCTCTGAAGAAGGCACCTGCTCCTCCACCACCGGACTCTCCAGAACCTCCGGGTTCTCCAAGAACTCTTCT